>JAJOZX010012664.1:5000-104308 GCA_023014485.1 Bathynomus jamesi
GTTTGAGTGATGCCACTCTATTACCATTTCCCCCCCTTTTTTTTTACGTAGTAAGGGAAGGTCAAAGTCGAGCGCCCGCAAAAATGCCCCCTATATAAGGAGGAGAGAACTAAAATGAAGGTCTCCAAGGCCTACGATGCCATTTTATTTATAGTTTTTAATAAATTTTGGAAAGATTGTGTAGTGTGTAAAATGCACGTACGTGTAGTGAAGAATGGTAGGAGAAGCGTGTGTTTGAGAGCATACTGGACTGCTGACAGGGCAGGTGAGCTAAGCAGGACAGTGACAGGAGAAACGGAGTTCCAGCATTTCCTGTCTACTGCATAACGTCCTCCCGCCCCGAGTACTTCCCTGGTCGACTGGTGTCTATAATTTCTCCCTGTAACTCCCAAAACTTAAAATAAACATTTCAGACTTCAGAATTTGAAGAAAAGTTTGTTAATATATTTTAAAATTAATTTTCTCTCTCATTTTAGTTCTGTTTTCAGTCTTCCTTTTTATATTGATTTACAGTATTATAAAAATAATTAATTTCAATAAAATTAAAGTAGTTGTGTTTCATGCTAAAAATCTGAATTTCAAAATAATCAACATTTGTTAATAACATTACACGAGCTGACATTGTAACAGTTATGAATAATCCATATAGAATTATAGATATTAGTCCATTTGTAAGCATTAAAATTAACTTTGTCTTTAAAAAACTTTTCAGACCCAAATATACGATGTTGTCTGTGTCTTTGCACGAAGGGTATCCAGGTCATCACTTTGAAAGATCCCGCAGCATCGAGTCTCCCGACTTACCCTTCTTCAGGAAGGTGCCACTCTTTGGAAAGTTGGGCATATCTCCCTCAAGTTTTCCCCGGTACACTCACTACATAGAAGGATGGGGTTTATACTCGGAAAGTCTTGGTTTCGATATGAATTTGTATTCTGATCCTTTGGAAAGGTATAGCCTAGTTGTGAATATATTTTTTATGTGAATAACATAATGAGCTGGACTTCATTGATTATATTATTTGATTTACGGTTAGCCTAATTGCATGTTAATGAGGATTTATTGCATTGGAGGGGATTTATTGAAAGAGAGCATCAGTAATTATGAAATTTAAAGTATTTTGACTTGTGAATTATCTGATAAACTCTACTATAAAACTTTCTGATAACTTTTCTTTAAAATTAGTGCTCATTTAACTTGCATTGTGCGTAAAAACTGAACCAAATTCTACCCGATACCCCAACGAACATCATATTCTCTCAAGTATGATTTTGGCAACTGTATTGGTTTAATTTGTAATGCAGATATGGCCATTATAATGAAGAAATGTACCGCGCCTGTCGTCTTGTGGTGGATACGGGAATGCATGCGTTAGGATGGACGAGAGAGGAAGCAATTGATTATATGTTCAACCACACAGAAAAGTCTAAATCCTCTGTTGAAGTAAGGACGGGCTTTTTTATTCGAATTGACTGTGGTTAATGTTGAGTGTTAAAAGGATTTTTTTAATGTCGGCTGCCACAATGTCGTTCAGTGTATTCATATTTTACTTTCTCTTTGTTCATCTTAAATTAACTTTTTACATTCAGACGCGTTCGGAAAGACAGTGACAAAAATACTGCACCGTTTTCTTCTGGGACGAATCTTTTCAAAAATGTAAATTTTCTTTTAATTTCACGTAATTATAACCACCTCTTACTTCCTGAATTACTTTCAAAAAATTTCGTTCTCTTTCTCCTTCATATAAAAAGTAACTTTGTGTCACTCATATTTGTGGGAACCCATCGGGCAAATAGTTGATAGTTGTCCCAAGAAGTTGATTTTCTCACACCGTGATGGTGTGTGTGTTCCAAGGGTCACCTGAGCCAGAGTAGAAATGGAGTAAGCGGCCAATTCAACTCCACCCGTAACCAGTGAGCTGCCGGTACTCCTATAATGTTACCCCCCCACTCATGCTTTTGTATATGCTTTTTGTAATACTGAAATACCCAATATTTTATTATATGAGAACTAACTTTTAGAATGAGAAATCAAAAAACTAGAAAACGTTCCTTATTTCAGAATGAAATAGATCGTTACATCACGTGGCCCGGACAAGCGTTGGCATACAAAATAGGTCAGTTGAAGATTCAAGAACTTAGAAAACAAGCGGAAGAGAAACTGGGAAACCTTTTTGACATCAAAGACTTCCATGAGGTTGTCCTCAATTCGTTTGGGTCTATGGATATCTTGGAAGATCAGGTCCAGAAATGGATAAATCGGTTAATTTAGTTTGAACACGCGAAATATTTAATATAAGAGGGTTAGGTAGAGTGTAAAAGTTAATTTGAAATTCTACCTGAAGATCTGGAGATGTTACAGTATGAACCATATGAAACACGGGTAACTCGCATGAAAAGCGGGTAACTTACCGAAATACATACTTTCCATCAATCATATGATAAGAAGCTTGTCCATTCACACCATAATCGCCTGATACGTGACATTCAGGTTCGCCACCCACTTCTGCGGCTCGTTTCCCAACTTCAAAATTTTCTTCGAGACACGAATCCCTTCGGAGGTTGTTTTTCGGGATTACCTGCGAGAACAAGACCTTGAACCGGCCAAACAGCGCAGCATTAAGCAGTATACAGTCAGGGCTATTGAAAGGATATCCGCTGACATGTTTACGCTAGCAAAGCTTGGGGTCTTGTAGCCCTGCTATTTGATGAAACCGCGAAGACCGTCTTGACAAGATGCATTGTCAAAAATCAATCCCTCAAATTTATGTTCTAGAAGTCGTCCTTCAAAACTTCACTATTGTTCAAACATGCAAGTCACCGTGCATGTTTCTTGCTAATTTCTTGCAAGTTCCCAACCACGGAAAAACATAATATTTTTAAGGTCCCAATTTTCAGAAATTAACTCACGAAACAGACGAACATGGTACCGGTTCAAAAACATGTTCCAATCAAACTTTATAACCTAAGGAGCATTCTGAAAATTTTGAAAGAAAAATTCTCCCCACAAAAAGTTATATAATCGTCGAGTTTATCTGCGGTTAATATGGTTTATGCTGCTTTTACTGAACTTGCTTCTTAATTTTTGGCTAGTTTTTATATCAGAAAAGACTTGAATTAAGTTTTAATCCCCTCTGTGTAGCGAATTTTATATTTTGCCTGCATTTTTGTATTTTTAAATTTTATAATGTTTAGTATTTAATATTAATAACCTAGCAAATTTCAGGCCTTCTCCAGTTTTTTAATTGGTTGGTTGGTTGATCTATTTATTTTGTATTTAAGACTTTTTTGAGTAGTAAATATTTATGTATGCCCAAATCACCAATATGTAACGTTAAACATTTATGTACAATATAGACGGAAGTTTATGTATGAAGAAAAAAATATGAAGTCATGACGTCACGTGGACTATGCCTTTCACTTAAATTAGCTGCTTCAAGTTCATAAAAATTTTCAACAACTCGCATAAAAGTCTATGATTGTAGGTTTAAACTCTTTTTAAATTAGTATGTGCTTACCTTCGATTGTTAGAACAGCAATCTACTTTTATGATGTCAATAAATACATTTAAAAAAAAAGGTGTTTCATAAAAACTCATTGTGACTCGAACATCGAATTTTTAAGAAGTTATCAGTGGAAATATAACGTTCGAGGTAAGTTAATTTCGTTCGGTATGATTTATGCGTAGACTATAAACTGAAGAATTTAGGAACTGAATAATTATACCACTAATAAAAATTTAAAGAAATTCCCTCATGACATCGATGTAGTAATTATATAACTGTAGAGGGTGTCCACAATGTGTTCTCACCCCAGCAGAATACCAAGTGATTTTCGTTTTTCTTTCAGACCCATTTGAAATGTGTGATAGGAGCAACTATACGATTGAACAACGCATATTGATTCGTACGTGGGTTCATGAGCGAGCACGTAATGGCAAAACCATTAAAAATATTCGTGCAGACTTCCAGGACCGATTCAATCGTGGAGCTTTCTAAAAAGGAGACTTCCAGAACCGAGTCAATCGTGACGCTCTTTCAAAAATTAATTTCAAGTATTAATTTCATTGTTTTTGTACTCCTGATAATAATTATTTTTCTTTTGAAGATACATTTCGATGTTTTTGTATCTCATTTCTCGTTTCAGTTTATTTGACATACCACCTTTTTATAGTCGTTTCCTACATCCTACATGGACTTAGGGGTAGTGTGAACGAAGACTGAGCTCTAGAATCGAACTCCCTCGAGCAGGTGATCCGAGATAAGATTTCAAATGAGCTATGATTGCATTGCAGGTAACCATTATTGTTAGTTATTTTACTTTAAACTCATTCAATTTAGAAAGTACCAATTAAGAACTTGTTTCAGTCCTAATGTGTTCGAATTCGAATATGTTTAATTGAACCATTAATCCAAAGTCTATTTTATAACTTCTGAACTATTTTTAAGTGAAGGGTGTTGAAACTTGAATCTTACTTCTATCAGGCTTGGAAAAATTACATTTATTTCTTCTGAATGTAATTAATTACACATTTTGCTGTAATTGTAGTGAGAATGTTAGTTTACTGTGATTGTAATTGAAATAATCCAACTCATCTCGATTAAATTAATTTTTACTTTCATGACTGATTTGAAAATTTAGTGTTTTAGCTATTTCTTCAAATAAATTCAGTTAAATTAAAAAATTGATTAGCAACACTACACCGTTCAAGCGACTCGATCACTTAAGAGTCTCAAACCAATCACCATTTGAAATGCCGTGGGGCCGTGGCAGTAAGAATGGGGTACTTGGAGGACAAGGAGGTTTAACACTTTGAAACTTGAAAGATTTGCATTGCGTGGTCAATTCGCCGCACGTAAGTCTTTTCGCTTTTCCTGCATTATTTTGGTGAAAGTAAGAGGTGCCAAGTGACTTGGAACCTCTGATAATTGTAATATACAGAATACAGGAAAAAAAATTTACTGTCGTAGTGGTGACCCGCACAAAAAAATGTAATTGTAACTATAATTGTGACTATCGGAGCCGAAGTAATTGTAATTATATTTGTAATTCAACACGTCTAAAAAGTAATTGTAATTATCACGAAAAAAAATGTAATTTTTCCAAGCCTGACTTCTAGTATTATCAAATGTTATTAAAGGTAAGGATGGAATAAACTTGGTCCAAAGCTATAGCGTTTATTTATAGTTTTAAAGATTAATGTGAATGCAGTTGAGTATATTGGAATAGCGTGAAAGATCATTTGTATACAATAAGTTTAAGAATGAATCTAAAAGTGGGCCCTGAGGTACTCCGGGTTATATAATCATTGTAGGGTCCAGTATTTTCCTCTTTTCTGTAAACTGATTTATCGAACAAATAGCTTCTAAGAGTACTTCTAAAACACTAGCAACACAGTTTGCTGAATAGAATATTATGATATATATGAGTTGCATCAAAAGCCTTGTTGAAGTCGAGAAAAATGAAAATAATCTACTTCGTTTACGATACCAGCATTTTCCATCAGATTTCAGGCAACTATTTAAGTCTTTCTCTTACAGAATCTTCACTGATGTGGAGATAAAATAAAATTTACTTTTTAATTATTCGAAATATATTCAAAATTACCACTGTAATTAATTAGCATCGAGAATACAAATGCAATTACTACTGCGATAACTTGAACCTGTACAGTTACAGATTAACTTATAATTATTTAACATTATGAAAAAATTATAGGGGCTATAGGTTGATTGCCTGATACCCTCATCCGTTGGAAATTTCCAGCAGATTACAGTGGAGAGTTAACGATAAAAGCCCTACGTTTTTTCGTTAGAGTTATGTATGTCTAGGTCTTCAAAAGACCTCTGTTTATTTGCCTTCGATATTTGCGCTGCCTAATGGTAAGAAAGGAATTGCCTTACCTTATTTCGTTGAGCCTCGCTTGTGTTTCGATGTAGGGCGCGACGATCTCTTTCGGTTTATTTGCTATAGGCATTCACTACAATTAAATACCTGAAGGAATAGGCCTATCCTTTTATAGTTGAGGTTTTATATTAAGGGGATTTCACTCAGAACTTATAGGAAGATAAAATACATCTTCCTTGCTTAAAGCATCGTTGTAACATAAGCAAGCTCCGAGCGAGCCGCTATAATATAATATATATCTTCGTATTTTATTATTTGCTGAATTTGCAAAGTTCGTTGATTCTTCTCTCGAAGTAATTTTCATGAGTCAGCAGGAAAATTTTGAATACAAAATAAATTTTTCATGTTGTTGGGTGGGCCCAATGCTCCATATTGGGTTGTATGTATGTGTGGCAATTATTTTCATTCCCATAGGCTATGTCGCCAATCCCGAGGCAATTTTTTATAGATATTTAATTAATTAATTAATAATTTATATTTAATTAAGAAGTAAAGGTACCACATAGATACCATGTTGTAAGCATATAAGTTTTTCCATAAGCATAATAATTTTACCTACTCTTAATTAGAGAAATCTTCGGACTAAAATTCCAACCCATTTTATCAGTCATTAAAAATACATTCCATTTATTACTGCCTGGATGAATTAAAAATGTACTTAAGATATATTGCAAATAAAAATTATTTAAAATTAGATTTACTGAGCGTTCGCTAAAATACTTTGTTACAGTAAAATCACAGAACTTTTGGGTAGGTTTTCAATCCAATTTTTACATTGTACTTGTTATAATGTATTTTCCTTGCCTTGAAAAGAATATCTAATTTACATTAACTTGTCAATCCACTTTTGAACCCGATCTTCCACGATGTCCAATGAGCCATAGGAGCTGAGAATAATATCATGGAAATTTTTTATGTCAAAACGGTCTCCCAGTTCCTCCTCTGCTTGATTTCTAAGTTGTTCAAACTTCATCTGTCCCATTTTGTACCCGAGTGCTTGTCCGGGCCATGTGATGTAACGATCTATTTGATTCTGGAATGGAAAGTAATTTTAAAATTTTCCAATTTCTTTAGGTAAAAAGGCCATTGCTCCCATAACTTAATTTATAGCGTAATTAAGTTTCAAAGAAAATACATACACGAGGAAATGTCCATAACATCACGCAAACACTTCGAAATTCTGTGTTGACTTGGTTTGAGGACAAACAATACTGAATAGCATGAGTATTCGCGACGACTGATTTAATTGTGAATGATTCAAGTAGTTGATTAGGCGTCACTTAGTCCTCACTTTTCATGATGAATTAAGTTTGATTTAACTTAGCAAAGAAAAACCTTACAGGCTACCAACAAACGTTATTCAAATTATCAATTTTATAGAGAAAAACAGCTGACAGTTCTGAGCTAAAAAAAACTAAGGTTTTTTCAATTTATAAAAACTTAAACACTCTTCACAATAGGCCCTTTGCTTTGTCCGGAGCTATGGGCGCGTCCCTCTGTGGCCAACGTGGGAATGCATCTTCCTTCAATGTATCGGCCCTCTCTGCCTTCGTGGACCATTGTTCCGTCTGGGTACCCGGCTGATCTCCTGCTTCTATTTATTTCTTTTTCTCCTCTTTTCCCCGAATCCTTCTGGCTTTTTTTTTTTTCGCATTTGTCTTTATGGACCTTGATTTGACTCTTTCCTTGGACCTTGGGTGACGGAGGTTGTTGTCCTTCATCCTTGTCGTTCTTAAACCAAACCCAAGCCCTGTCCCTGCAATCTTTCACCGCGCGTTGGATGAGAGTGGCCGCCTTTTAGGCACGGGGACAGGGTATGGGTGTATCTCCCTTGAGTGACGTCTATTGGCGGTGGGGCCGTGTGTGCCCACGATTTGCCTTTCCCTTGTTGGAGTCGGTGGTGGCTGGATGCACGCGGGGGATGAAGCTTTCCTTTTGTTTGCTATGGCTTCCTCTACTCGGCTTACGACCTCTGCTTCTCATTCACGGACTACTACTTCTCTTAGAACTCGAGTGGTGGGCAACCAGGCCCTCGAGTCCTCTACCACTGGAAGACCGCATCCTGATGGGGTTGACCCCCCTCGGATTGCGGAACACTCGCGTCCTCCTCGTTCAAAGACTTCTCGTGTGTCTTATTTCCACAAGTCTTTTGACCCCCTTGTGTGAGCTGACGACTCTGACCCTGATTACCCTCGGTTTCTGGTCCTCAGTTCTTCCGCCCCCTCGGTCCCCCCTTTCACAGCGGGATGTTTTTGAGGTCTACGACGAGTTCTTCCGCCTCCCCCCCCTGCTCTTTCACAGCGGGATGTTTTTTAGGTCTACAACGACTTCACTTCCCGCTGTGGCGATCCCCGACAGATGTGGCCCAAGAGTGATGGTTCTCTTGTGGTGGAGGTCTCCTCCAGAGCCCAACACCAGAAGTTTCGTATCTCTCGACCCTGGCTTCTGCTCCCCTGGATTGTCTCCCCCACTCTTCCTTTAACATTTGTACGGGTGTAGTACATGCTCTCCGCCTTTTGGAATACTCAGAATCGATCTTCTCACCCGCCTCTCTTCTCAGAAAGTGAGACGTGTTTACTGCCCACCCCGTATGGTTCAGGGGGAAAGGATTCCATCTCCTTTATTGATCCTGACCTTTGCTCGTTCCCAATTACCCGAGAAAATTAGGGCCGTTTATCTTCAATTTCCGCTCCGTCGTTACATCCCCAGACCACGCCGATGTTTTACTTGCCAGAGGTTCGGACACGTCAGTAAGACATGCCGAAGTTCCCCTGGCTTTTGTGTCAACTGCACGTCCCAACACATGGTTCATCCTGTTCGAGTCCTCCTTGCTGCACCACCTGTGGAGAAAACCATGCCGCTTCCTCCTCTTCCTGTCGGTCCAGGAGTCAGACAAACTCCGCTTTCAGGAAGCGAGGGCCCGCGTTAGGTCCCGATTCGCTCGCCCAGGCCTTTTGCTCAAACACTGCGCTCCTCCCGCCCGACTACCTCCCGTTCGCCCCGAACTTCATCCACCTCCGTACCGTCCTCTTCCACACCCTATCATTCTAGGCCTAATCAGGCCTCGTCCACCCGTTCCCCTACCTCATCCTCTTCCTTCTCGTCGTCTCCACCCCCTGTATTCACTGTTCCTCCAGCCAGTTCCCTAGAACTTCCAATTCCACTGTTCCCATCTGCGCCACCTCAGTAACAACTAATCCGCTTAGTCTCCCTCCTGAAACCATTGCTGACATTTCAGCATACATAGCGAAAACCGCCCCCTCTTCTGGACTCTCCTCCTCTTCTCGCTCTTCCGTTAAACGACCCATCGCCAGCTCCCGGCGTATGGGCCACTCTGCCAAGCTTCCTTGCTCAGGACCCCCGTCTCCTCGCTCCTTCTTCCAACAGTTCTCTTCCTCCTACCCTCGTATCCCATCCGCCTTCAAAGAGCACTTTCGTTTTGCTGTCTCCTCTAAATTCCCCTGTTTCCCTTCGCGACCGTCCCCTTCGCTCCTCTATTCCTGATGGTGGTTATGCCGCCTCTGAAATTCGAATTCAAGCCGACATCCACCCCCTCCCCCTCCTTCTCCACCGCCCCACTCCCTCGGTAACCTCCCGATGCCCTTAGCACCTTCATCGCCACCCCGGAATCCGGACCCACCCCGGCCCGCTTTGAACACCCCTTCCCCCCCACCCCGCTCTCTTCTTGACCTCCCGATGCCCCCGGCATATTCTCCTCCACCCCCATCTCAGAAACTAGATTCGCCCCGTCCTGTTTCCTACCCTCATTCTCGCATCCCCCCCCCCGAAATCTAAACCCCCTCCATCCCCTTTCATCCGTTCCTCAATCACCCCTTCTTCAACCCGTCCCCCAGCTTCGTCAGCTCGTCCTTCTGGTCATGCCTCCAAATCTCGCCCGATAACATCTCTCGCTCCCCCTGTATTCCGCTCTTGATGGCTGCTATCCTTCAATGGAATTGCCGAGGCCTTCTCCCTAATTGGGAGGACTTCCTCCTCCTTATCCAGGATTTTGACCCGGTGTGCGTTTGCCTTCAGGAGACCCAATTTGGGGTTCGCCCCTTGCGTCCTCTCCGAAGGTTTTCATCATATCTTTCCCCCCCCCTCCGTCTGATGCAGCCCCCGTGAGGGCACAGCAGTTTTCTTCCGTTCTGATGTACCATCTACTCCCCTTCCCATCAACGCTCCTCTCCAGGCAGTGGCGGCTCAGGTTTTCCTAGACCGTTTATATCCGGTCTGCTCTTTATATCTCCACCCGTCACAGGAACTTTGTTGACGATCTTTCCGCTCTCCTCCTGCAGCTTCCTCCCGTTTCATCCTTCTGGGAGATTTCAACGCGCATCATCCTCTGTGGGGTGATACCGCCACCAATCAGCGGGGCGGCTTGTGGTCTCCCTTCTTTCAACTACTTCTGTCTGTCTTCTCAATACCGGCCAGCCCACAGCTTTTCACCTTCAGACGCGTACATTTTCCTCCATAGATCTTTCGCTTACTTCTCCTTCCGCATTCCTTGACTTCCCCTGGGCTGTCACTCCAGACCTTTACGGTAGCGATCATTTCCCCCTCCTCCGTGCGTCCCGGACTCCCAGCTCCTCCGCTCTTCCTTCCCGATGGTCCCTCGCTAAAGCTGACTGGCTTCTTTTCTACGCCGAAAGTCGAACATCTGCCGCTCTGAGTAGCTACCCGACTGTCGATGCTGCCTTCACCTACCTCACAGATCATATCACCTGTGCTGCTCTGTCCTCTATCCCCAAATCTACATTTCCCCGCACCTCTGCCCCTTTGGTTCCATGGTGGACCCCATCATGCACTCTGGCTGTTCAGGCTAAGAAGTTGGCCTTTCGTCGTCTTCAACGCAATCCATCCCTAGCAAATTCAATAGCCTTTAAACGTGCGCGAGCTCAGGCCAGTCGCACAGTCCGTGAAGCCCGCCGCTTTTCTTGGCGAGCGTACGTCTCCTCCCTCACTTCCCGCACCCCTTCCTCCCGAATCTGGAACAAGAATGGGAAAATTTCCGGAAAATCCACTTCTCACCCTTCTCCTGTCCTCATGATCGACGGATACCCAGTGTCCTCTCCTACTGCGGTGGCCGAGACCTTGGCCTCGACCATAGTCTCCATCTGCAGACACGACCACCGAGATCCTGCCTTCCTCCGCCGTAAGGAAGGCTTCGCTTGTTCGCTCCCATCTTTTTCAGACTCAATAATTTCCCCGACAACCGCCTTTTTTTCTATGTCGGAGCTGAGATCGGCATTAGCTTCTTGCGACAACTCTGCTCTCGGCCCTGACGGCATTCATTTCGAAATGCTTCGCCACCTCCACCCTTCGGTTTCTTTCTTTCTCCTCACATTTTATAATTGGATCTGGGTAGGGGGCACCTTCCCTTCCTGTTGGAAGGAAGCAGTGGTGCTCCCCTTTCCTAAACCCGGTAAGGATCCGACATCATCTCTCAATTACCTCCCAATAGCCCTCACTAACTGCCTCTCAAAACTTTTAGAGAAGATGGTTTTCCGGCGACTGATGTGGCACCTAGAACGCCACAATTTGCTTTCCCCTACGCAGAACGGTTTCGCAGGGGCCATAGTACCACCGACATTTTAGTTCAGTTGGAAACTGCGGTCCGTGTGTCTTTTTTGACTTGGAGAAAGCGTATGACACCACCTGGCGGTGGTGGATCTGCCGAAAACTTTACCTTTTGGGCTTTCGAGGTTTTCTCCCTTCCTTTATCTCAACTTTCTGACTTCCCGTTCCTTTCGAGTTCAGGTGGGTACCTCCCTCTCTTCTGTGCATTCGCAGGAGGAGGGAGTCCCGATGGCAGCGTCGTTTGCTTTGCCTTGGCGATCGAGGACGTGGTGATGGCTCTGCCCCGGGGATTAAGGTCACCCTTTACGTCGACGACCTAGCCATATACTGCTCTGGCTCCCGATCTGCCTTCTTTGAACGTATCCTCCAGCGGGCCCTGGATTCAGTTTCCAAATGGGCCACAGACCACGGGTTCCGATTTTCCCTTACAAAAACGGTGGCAATGCACTTTTGCCGACGCCGACGCTGCACTGCCGTTCCCTCTCTCTCTCTCTCTTTATGGATCACCAGTCCCCGTGGTGCTCGAAACTAGATTTCTGGGTCTCCTCCTTGATTCCTGCCTCTCTTGGATCTCCCGTCTGAAGGCTTCGTGCCTTCAGACTTGTACCCTACTCAAGTTCCTCTCTCATACTGACTGGGGTGCTGACCGCCATACTCTTTGGCGGCTCTACCACTCCCTGGTCCAAAGTAAGTTGGATTATGGCTGTCAGGCCTATTCCTCTGCTCCTGCCTCCGCTCTGCGCATGCTGGACCCGATTCGCTCCTTAGGTGTGCGCATCAGCACTGGCGCATTCCGATCTTCAGCCTGTAAGCAGAGAGTGGCCATCTACCATTGGATGCCCATCGTACCTTGGAAATACCTTTTTCGTGTTCGGCAGTTCTCTCCCACCCCGGTCTTCCAATCCCTCTTCGGTCCTTCCACTGCAGCATACTTTGACCGACATCCCCACTTGATCCGACCGTTTGGTCTCCGAATGGTTCCCGTCCTGTCTTCTCTGGGGGTGGAGGGGCGAGTGCTCTCCTCTCCCCCCTCCAACTACCCCCCATGGACCATTCCTCCTATCCGTATCTGTTCCCTCCTTTCTACTGTACCAATGTCCCAGTTCCATCCATCCGCCCTTCGGCAGCTATTCTTATCCCATTCCTCTTCCCATGCTGATTCTATCCCAGTGTTCACAGACGGCTCTCGCTCTCTGCTTGGAGTGAGCTGCGCGGCCGTCTTCCCATAGGAATCTAAATCATTATCCCCCCCCCCCAGCGGCTTCCATCTTTACAGCGGAACTATCGGCTCTTCTTTTGGCCCTTCGGCTCCTTTTTCAGCTCCCCTCTAAATCATTATTCCGACTCCCGTAGTGCTCTTGAGGCCCTGTCCTCTCTTGTCTCTCCGCACCACTGGTGCGGCAGATACAAAACTTGCTGGTCCTTCTTTCATCACGCCGAAAGGTAGTCGCTTTTTGTTGGGTACCTTCCCACGTTCGTATTCCTGGCAACGAACGCGCGGACGCCGCGGCGAGGGAGGTGTCTTCCCTGCGCCGGGCTTTACGAGGGTTTTCCGGGAGGCATTCCTTTAGCGGTGGCAGCACCAGTGGGAGGATGTGACCAGAAATTCCTTGAGGCGTTGAAGCCCACGATTCGATGGTGGCCTTCCTCCTACCAGCGTGATTGACGGTCAGAAACCGCTCTGATGCGTCCACGCATGGGCAGCTTATGACGGGAGATGTTGCCCCCTCCTGCCCATGCGGCATTCCCCTCTTTTTCACATCTGCTTTTAGTTTGTCCTGCCTTTGCCGTTACTCGCTCCCAGTTCCTCCCTTTTTGCCCTTCAGCTCCATTTCTTTTCATGGTCATACTGGCCTTCTATTCTCTATTTAATATGACTTGGGTGTAATTTCTTCCTCCCTTTGCTGATCATGGTGCTTTTCCTTTTCTCTCACGACTTTTCCTTAACTGTTACTCCTTCAAATTCCCCCTTACCCCATCCCCTTGTGCTCTTTCCTCTAGTTTCGGCACGATATGACCTTAGTAGTTGAAGCGCCGGTGAAGCACTGCTATTCATTCATTCTCCACAATAGGCCTAATTCTATGTCTTTTATCTCAACTTTAAAAACCATCAATTTTAATACTGGAAAGATCAATGAAAGATCATATTCGGTATTAACATATGAAGAACTTCAATAATTATGAAATAAAGTAAGACGAGAATTTAAATTTAAAGTGCATAAAGTTTCCGATCCCTGACTTCATTATTTGTTCACAAATGATGACAATGAAGTTATCTTTCCGGATCCTTATAGAAAAAGTTAATTTAAGATAATCCAGGAGAAAGTATGATATGAATAGAGATAACGACACGTGACAGATGACAAGAAAAATTTTCCTCTTCCATAAATGATGATAAATTAGAAATAAAGTCCTTACTTCAACAGAAACTTCAGAGTTCGCTGTGTGGTTGAATATGTAATCATTGCTTCTTCTCTGTCCATCCTAACGCATGCATTCCCGTGTCCACCACAAGTCGACAGGCACGGTACATTTCTTCATTATAATGACCGTATCTGTATTACAAATTAAGCAAGCGGAATTCCTAAAATTATACTTTATAGAATTTTTGTTTGTCGACATATAAATTAGTACATTACAGTACCGTTAATTTAAATGGAAAGCTATTACTGATTTTTAACAAGATATTCAAGTTTCTTAGAACAGAACTATGCGCAATTATTTCTGATTATATCTTGTTATTCATACTATATAATGAAGAAAATATAAATGGGTTGTAATATTTCTTGTACCTTTCCAAGGGATCGCCATATAAATTCATGTCGAAACCAAGACCTTCCGCATATAATGCCCATCCTTCTACGAAGTAAGTGTACCTGGGAAATCGAGAAGGAGACATGCCCATGACCCCTCGTTCCATGGCTCTTCTGAAGAAAGGAAAGTCGGGGGACTCGATACTGTAAGATCGTTGAAAGTGATGACCTGGGTTCCCTTCATGCAAAGACAATGACATCATCCTGTATTTGGGTCTGAAAGTTTTGAAAGAAAAATCTCATTTTAGTGCTTATAAGGGATTAATACTCGTATGGATTGTTCATGATTGTTGCAATATCTGGTCATGTAATATTAATCATGGTTGCTGATTATTTCAGCAAATACTTTATAGAATGAGAATATAATTAATGTAATTGAAATTAATTACTTTTATAATGAAAACGGTCTGATTAATATAGAAACCTTATGAATGGAAAAAGAGATTAGTATTATAATAAATGATAGATGCTTCGTATTGTGGGAGATAAAATTTTAACTGAAATTACATCAACCCTGGAAGCATAAATATACAGTATGGAAACGTAGGAACAGGTGTAGCATCATTAACTCTCGTTCACGAATATTTTTTATTTAAAACACAAAGTATAGGATTTATTGTTATTCAAAACTAAACATTTAGTAATTAGTCACTTAAATTACAAACATTTTGGACTCCTCTGATAACAAAACTAAACCTATATTAAACATCGGAAGCGTTTGTAGAAAAGTCGCATCTTAGTAAAATAAGATTTAAACTTGCCTTGTGAATTTTAAATGTACCTTACGTGAAAGTACCTTAAGTTACTTTTTTTCATTTTTTTTTTTTTTCTGAACTTAAAATGAGAATTGACAGCAAAATATTACTATCAAATAGAACCCAATGGCCTCAATTTTAGCTAATAAGCTGGTTGTTGCAGTTTAGCTAATAAGTAGTTAGCTGCGGTAAAATAAAAAATATAATAGTTGATCTGCCCTTATAACGGGAACAATGTACAGGATGTTCGAGAAGTCCCGTCACTCCTACAAGTGTACATATTGTAATAACAATTTTATTTTTGTGTGATTAATTGTATTTATATGTGGTAGGTGTACACTTCAGAAAGAAATCACTGTTTCACGTGTAGGAATTGTTGGAAAAACGGTCAAAAACCGTTCACAGGCTTCATATCTTTTCTGCATACCTGTATCGCTTAATTCATTAACAAATGACAAGCGGTATGGTTTCATGCCGAGATCTTTTGTCATGTGGTCTCATTTTGGATATGGAGACTGCAAATTCTTGTGATCGTTTCCGAATTGATTTTTTCGGTGAACGGGCCACCGATGCAATCACACCTTCACATTGTTCTTCTCGCGTTGTTGGGCTTCCCGACCGTGGTCTGTCCTTGATGAAACCAGTGTCAAACAGCTTTTCTCTCAGCGTAATACCTTCTTGTTTGGTGGTGCAGCCTTATTGAATCTTGTGTTGTTGTTGTTGTTTAGCTGTTGTTGTTGTTGACGTTATAAGACGTGAAATTAGAGTTGTAGGAGTGATATCAGAAAGTGGGGAAATGGGAAATATAGATGAAGAGTTGATAGGTCCTCGGGCTCACCAAGGATGCGCAGGTTTTTTTTTTTTTTTTTTTTTTTAAGGGGGGGGGGTTAAGGTCTGGTGATAGGTGATTCACCTTCCTTGCGCGTTCAAGCTTTTGTAGGGTGCTTGACTTGTTAGCTTATAGTTTGGGTTTTCTACCTCTTATTTTATTTATTTATTTTTATTTTATTTTATTTATTTATTATTATTATTTATTTATTTTTTTTTCATATATATATATATATATCTCCTATACGGTACAAAAAGTGCCGTTGGTGGGGGGTTTCTGCTGCGGGGTAGACTTCTCTTGAAGTAGAAGTACTCTCTCCCGCGCTGAGGTCCAATATCGAGTTCTTCATAGGTATGTGGAGAGGTGTTTCGTACCTTCCTCCAAGTTTTCTCCGCCCTACTGTGCAGAAGCACATTGAGGGCTGGTAAGTTTGCTTGTTGGTGCAGTGCCTGGGATGATATCCTGTCGCTGAGTCGTTTCCCCAGGATGAATCTTGTTCCAGCGTTCTGTATTTTTTGTAGCAACATCAGATTTGTGTCGCTCGTTGTGTACAGTGGAATTGCCGGGTATTCGAGGATTGACCGTACGAGCGCCGTGTACAGCATCTTCTTATTTTTTACCGAGAGTCCCCTGAAACGGTAGAGTTTACTGAGCTCTCCTTTCGCTTTGTTTGACCTTGCTGTGGT
Source organism: Bathynomus jamesi (assembly GCA_023014485.1). Lineage (NCBI taxonomy): Eukaryota > Metazoa > Arthropoda > Malacostraca > Isopoda > Cirolanidae > Bathynomus > Bathynomus jamesi. The sequence continues at coordinate 21,568 of JAJOZX010012664.1, forward strand.
GTGGTTTTTATAGCCAAAGCTGTTGATGGTCAGGCCGAGAGCTGTGCCTTGTTGCTTGTAAGGTTGGATTCGGTTGTTTATTTCTAGTGCGTGAACGTTCCTGTGGCCAATGTTAATAACTGTGAATTTCTGTTGGTTTGTCTGAATTTTCCAACGTTCCTCGAATTCATTGATTCTTTCAATTTGTCTCTTTAGCCTGTTGGCGTGTTGCTCTTTGCTGAGGTTTGATGTTACTATTTGCGTGATGTCGTCCGCGTAGATGACTTCTCGGGTGTGTGGTGGGGGCGGAGGCAATTGGGCGATGTACAGAGTGGGCGAAAGTATCGCTCCTTGGGGCACTTCCGCTTGGATGTCGAAGACCTTGCCAGTGTGGGTCTTGTGTTGGACGTAAGCTTTTCGATCTTTGAGGAAGCTACAAAGGATTTTTCCTAGGTTTGCTTCCATGTTCTGTTCGAGGATGCGGTATTGTAATCCTTGGTGCCACACTTTGTCGAAGGCGGCCTTCACATCTCTCAGTACTATCGAGACTCTTCTGCTGAACGCTAGTTTGTTTGCCACCGTTTCGTGCAGAAAGGCGAGGGCTGTGGCTGTGCCTCTCTTTTTCCTGAATCCATGTTGGGTGTCTGAAAGTGCACCATTGACCGTGAGGTGGAAATTCAGTTTCCGAAGGAGTATTTTTTCCAGGGTTTTGCCGAGTACTTCTAACAGGCTGATGGGTCTATAGTTCTCGATGAACTCTGCGGATTTCCCTCCTTTAGGGATCATGATGATTTTTGCGGTTTTTAATGCTTTTGGGAAGTATCCGATGGAGAGACTGGCGCTAAATATGTTTGCTATCTCTTCGTGTATGTTCGGGGGCGACTTTTGGATCAGGGTTTTCGTGATTCCGGAGGGGCCTGGTGCCTTTTCTTTAAAGAGGCTGATCGTGTCAGTGACCTCTTTCACCGTAATCTGAAGTTGGCATTTAGGGGTTCTGCTCTATCCGTTGGTAGGATCCTTTCGTGGTTGTCTTCCAGCCACTGCGTGACCCTTCCTTCATTGTCTTCGTCGAACAGGTCATTTTCTTCATCACTTATGTTGAACGTTCTTCTGAGACGATTTCGAAAGCTTTCCGCTATTTCTTGGTCCGAGATGAGAGGTCTTCCGTTTTCATTCCGGAGCGTCTTGAATTTTTCAGCTTTGGGTGTTCCTTTTAGTTTCCTTATCTGTGACCAGAAGGTTTTTGGGTCTCTCTCTACGTCTATCCTGTCGACGAGCGCGTTCCACATGTCGTGTTCTTTTTCGATCCACAAGCCTCGTAGTCGGGCTCTGAGGATGTTGTATTGCAGTTTGTTATGCAGGTTATTTATGCCGCTGTCCATCTGGTTCCTGACGACGTTTAATTGGCGTGTGACGGCGACGATTTCTTCGGAGGGGGAGGGGTGTGGCAGAATGCGGTGGGTGATGGTGGGTACGTGTTTTTCCTTGGCAGTCTTCAGCGCCTTCAGAAGGTCTGCCGTGGCAGCTTCAATTGCTGCTATCCCCCCACCATTCAGTTCTGAGGACTCGTGTTGGGCGAGATCAGCCTGGTACTCCTCCCAGTTCGTCTTGCGGATGGAGGGGCGGGGACGGATTGGGACTTGTAAAGGAGCGCAGGCGATCTTCATGATGATAGGGACGTGGTCGCTGGGTGTGGCGGGGCCCGGATAGTGATGAGTGTTGAGGTATGCCAGATTATTGGCAATAATTTTGTCGGGCATCGTTCCGGCGTTCCTGCCGTAAAAAGTTGGAAAATGTGGCCCTAACCACTTCATTTTCCCCCTTCTGTTTATTTCTGCCAGTTGATTCCCGTAATGGTTGCTGTAGTTATCGTCGAAGTCCACATGTCTGGCATTCAGGTCTCCGATGATGTAAACTGGGCAGTTGTAGTTCAGAAGTTTGATAATATCTGCTGATGAGATGGTGCCCCTCCTCGGGGGCAGTATGTCGTCCCAATGATGAGGTCTTCGTGGCCCAGTCTTAACCTCACTGCCAGTGTTTCGTCTTCGAAGCTTGTGATCTCTTCGAAGCGAAGACCACGTTTGACGGCAATTGCAACACCGTCATGCAGTTCTTGCGATCTGTTCGATTGTATGATATTGTAATTGAACAGTTTTATTTGCTGGGGGTGCCTTTAGGCTGTGTGAGTTAATGAGGATGATGTCTGAGTCGATTAGTCTGTAGGTATTGGCCAGAGACGTCTTGTGCGTTTGCCAATGCAGTACATTTTGCTGAAGAATCGTTAGGTTAGATTGTTGCGCGTGCATGTTGATTGTGTTTTGCTTTTTGGTTCAGTGCCTGTGGGGGAGCGCGTCGCATTTCCTGAACGAATTTTTTTGTATGCCTGGTCCGGGAGAACGTCGAGGTCCTCACCGTGGACAGCGATTTCTCGTTGTTCGATCAAGAGTGGGATGTCATAAGTGGTGTCCAAGTTCTCTTCGAAGGTGTACTTATAAGATCCCTCTCTCAGCCCTTTCACCAGGTGGTATAGCACCATGGGTTCAGGGAAGGGGTTGGAGGCCTTCGCGACGATCCTTAGCCCCAGATCTGAGGCCTTGTGTTGGGTACGAGCAATCTTCTTCGGTAACGGCTTAGAGGATTCAGTGTTCGGCTTCTCAGGAGATTTGGGGCAAGAGGTTTGCCCGGTTAGGGGCTTCACTTTCGGTGCCTCCGTATTCCCGCACGAGTGCGGCGGGGTCGTGGGGCATCCGTGTAAGATTCCGCTTCGTTGTCTGATACTGGGGCAGAGACGGGTTTGGGTACAGGTTCGGGCTCAGGTTCTGATTCACTGTCTGATTCGTCGGAGGTGGCAGTTGTCCTTTCTGGAAGTCGTGCCGCGAAGATAGATGCCGAGGGGACATCGTCGGGGGCGTTGACTTCCGGCATGCCATTTCTCCTGAGCATGTCATTTAGGTGCTTCGAGTATGTGCCTGGGGTCAGGGCCGGATTTTCCAATAGGCAACATAGGCCATTGGCCTAGGGCCCACCAGTAACTGGGGGCCCACTGGGGACCTCCTACAATCCCTTGACACAAACAGTATCAGTGACAAATTTGCCATAGAAAAAAGCAGGAAAAAGTCATTTTGAACTTCACATAGTTGTGCTTGCAAAATTTATTATGCTTCAGTTTCATTGTATTTTTCCATTATTCCTATGTGTAAGATGTACATGATATGGAACTTGATTTACTTTGATGTACTTGATATGGAACTAATTTGATTAAAAATTATTAATGTGTAATGTATTACATTATGTTGTAATTCTTATTGCAAAATTTATTATGCTTCAATTTGACAGTATTTTTTTCCATTATTCCTTTGTGTAAGAATAAGTTGTACATGATATAAAACTAATTTGAATAAAATTATTGATGTGTTACATTATGTTGTAATTCTTTTTTTTTTTACATTACAATATTACGATATATATATATATATAATATATTTTTTTGGGGGGCACTGATAAGGTTTGGCCTAGGGCCCACAAGCAAGTAAATCCGGCCCTGCCTGGGGTGCCCATATTGAGGAGATGAGCGTGTATGACGCATGTCAATAGGGTCAGGCTGTTTGAGTTTTCGAGTACGATTTCTGTGGGACTGAGGTGGGAGCGAGCCTCCTCGAGGGACTGTTTGACTGCAGCTCTGTACGGTTGCAGCTCTTTTACGGCCGAGTCCTCCTGAGTTTTTTCCTTCCTCAGTCGGATGGCCTCCTTCTTCTTCGGGCATGCCATTGCCAGTGTACGGTGCGGGCCGTGGCAGTTGATGCACTTCTTTTGTGTGGCCTTACATTCGGTCCACTTATGTCCCACTGCTGCGCATTCGGAGCAGACCGTGATGTGTTTGGTGGGACAGTCCTTCGATGGGTGCTCCTCGAATTTATAGCAGTTAAAACAAGTCAGGACAGTTATAAATTCGTCCACGGTGATCTGAGAGGGGGTCACGAACATGTGGAATAGTAACAGTCCTGATTCCGCTGCTTTGTGCGCCATCTCGGGGGTCTTGAATTCAACTTTAACGACGTGGGTGAAGTCTTTGATTTTTATGACTTCTTCAACTTTGGCCCACGTGTTCTCCTTTCCTAATTCATCTTTTATTTCTTCCTTAGTCCGGCCTCCGATGTGGCGGTCGAGTTTTCTCATAAAGACAGAGCTCTTGGCTCTGATATTAGGGGGCACCTGGATTTGTATGCCCGCGGTACGAAGCGACTCTTTAGTTTCAGGCGCCAGAAGCTTCGACGCATCTTCCTCTCTGCATACTGCGGTGAACGTAGGGTGCTCACCGTAAATTCGGGTGAAGGGCACGCGTGCCTTCGTGAAAACTTCCGAGATGATGTAGCTTCTCGTTGCTTTCTTAGATGTTGCTTTGATTTTTATTCGCATTTGTTTTTGGGGCGTTGCGGTCGCCATCTTGTAAAATGTGTCGCGGGATAGGGGTCGCCAGGGGTCGGCCATCGGGCAAGAGGGGGGGGTGAGAGTGGTGGTGTATGATATGGGCTCTGGCCGCATCTCCTGAGGGGGATGACTCATGGCGGACTTATGAGCGCCGCCTCCCCTCAGGCTTGGTTATCAGGATTGCAGTTTCCATACACGGAGACGGGGTGATTAGAGTCGCACCGTGGTCTTGGGAAACCTCTAGCCCTGACATGCATTTCCCCGAGAGGTGATGTCATGCCAAAGTTCGAGTGCAATTCTGGATGCAGTTCAATTAATCACACAAAAATGAAATTGGTATTACAATATGTACATTTTGTAGGGAGTGACGGGACTTTTCGAAGACCCTGTACAGTAGGGCTCCTCTTGCGCATAATATAGAGCCAAAATTAGTGTGCATTAGTAAGTCGCTAACCTTTTAAACTAGGAATGCAACGGGTAGCGCTTTTACCGGGTAATCGGGTACGGGTACCCGAAGCGTAATACCCGATCGGGTATTGAAGACGTTCCGAAATTTGTTAGTTAATAAGTCGCGGTACTAAACCGTGTGCAGTTCAAGCACTTGGCTTTACTATTATCTCATTTATCAATGACAAAATTGTCCCAAACCATACTACGATTTGCCATTTTGAATGTTTTGTTAAAAAATATACAAAAAATATATCCAGAAAACCTGCAAAACAATAAAATTAAAATTAAATTAGAATTTGGTTTTTACTACCCGTACTCGATTTTTTAGCAATTACCCGATCGGGTCGGGTATCATCGAGTAGTCCATTACCCGATCGGGTCGGGTACCCGTGACATCCCTATTTTAAAATAAACTTAATGGTAAAGTATGTGTTCCTCTAAATTTGAAGAAAACTTTAGATTTCCCTAAATATGTAGCCTATTATCTGCCACTGAAAGTTTACTGAAGATAATAGTTTTCCATGTATGACAGTTTCAACTCGTTCATATGGTATTCAAAATTAAAAAGTTTGTGAACAAAAACCTTTTAAAAATGAAGAGTTTGATTTTTTTCAGCGGCTAGAATTTAAATTTTCATTCCTAAACATTTTTCTTCAAGTTCTTCAGCTTAACCACACCATCAGAATAAAATGTCTTTCACGTGGAGAAATAATATTTTTGTTTTAATGCCTAATGGTCCAATTACATATAATATTTATAAACCTTTGAATCTCATTAATTTCAATAAAAAATATGAAGCTGCCTCGGCAAGTGGGGTTGGGAAGAAGGGGAGGCATCACTATGTCGGGAAAGGAGTTAAGAATCACTAAGATATATTTGACGTAATTTGTTTATCCCCATTTTCTGTAGCTTTACTCTAAATTTTCATATTTATAAAATGTAAAAGTAAAATAAATATTTGAGGATACATACTGCGAGTCGAGATAATAAGTCTGCACGTAGAAAACTCCAGGTCTTGACCCGTCGAAAGACCCCGATCGATAATAGGCTCCACTTTTATAAGGTGCAGGATCAGCAGCCACTCTGGAAGCAAGTTTATATTTACTTAAATCCACAAAATTGAGCACAAAAATGTTTAAAAAAAAAATGTTAATAAATGAAGAAGAATGTGAATGCAGCTGGTTTGGGTGGTGCATGTAGAAGTGTAGATCAGAGAGTGGAAGACATCAAGGTAAAGGAAATTGAATGAGCAGTATGAAAGCTGAAGAAAGGAAACCAGAAATTGGTGAGATATGCAGTAACATGATTAAATGTAGAGGTAGGATACTACTAGAATAACTGTGGAAGATGTCAAAAAGCGTTGGAAACTGGGTGTATATCTGTTGATTGTTCAAAAGCTGTAATTGCACCACTGCAGTAAAATAAAGGTAAATGGGATGAATGTAAATAATATAAAGGTATAAATCTTTTAATTATAGCTGGAAAAAGTATATAGAAGAATGGTAATAGAGTAAATATTGTTAAGGATGTTGTATAGAATATAGAAGGAGGTTTGAGAGAAGGATGAAGACGTGTTCAACAAGCGTTTACGGTGAGACAACTGGATGACAAACTAAGCGATATAAAGTAAACAGTAGATATGACATCTGGAGGAAGCCTGTTGTATTTGGTTTTTAGAATGATTACTTTATGTTCATTTCCTGAAGTACTTTATATACAGTATATACAGGGCCGGATTAAGGGTTTCGTATGCCCTTGGCACTTTCCTATCGTAGGCCCCTAAATTTGCCGATGCACTATTTATGTGCCTTATTTTAACTTAGACCCAAATTGTTCCCGTGTCAATGTGCTTGTTCTCTTTATATTATAGCTAACTAAATTAATTATAAAACATAGCATAAACATTGCCCCAGCTCCATGCGTGCTTCCACCTGTGGATAACACAGCAACTAATGGGTTTGTTGACGTCGGCTGAGAGGCTACAAAGTAAGTAGCTCCATAATTTGAAGTTAGTCTGACTGTTTTATTACGGTTTTTGCATGTTGTATCTAACAAATATATTCGGTTATTCATTATGAAAATAAACTTAAAGTGGAGTTTATTTTTTCCTTTGTGATTTTTATTAGATCTTAGTTGTTTCAGGCCAGTCAGGTGTGGCGGGTGTCTAAGCACTAAGCAAATAGATACTAAATTAACGTCTATAATCACTTAGTCTTATGTCTGTAATCTATTTCTCTCTTGTCAAACTTTATAGAATTTTTTCATTTATTCTGTTGGCCGAAAAAACTTCATAGGCCATACCACAGTGAAAATACATATTTTCATATTTCATAAGACCTAAAACCTTTGTAGGCCATGGGCACAGTGCCCACTGTGCCCCCTTCATAATCTGGCTATATATATATATATATATATATATATATATATATATATATATATATATAACCTTGGTTATGCTTCCGCCCGAATTGTTCATTTTGACGAAGGTCAACCTTGTCAATCCACTTTAGACCTACAGTTTAACGTGGAATCCGAACCACGCCCCACCAGCAGCCCAGCATCTTAACCACTAGGCTACCCAGGGTACCCATTAACTACCAACCAATTTTTTTTCTATTGTGTGGAAAGATGAACAGCTGGGCTTTGCCGCTCGCCGGCTGCCGTCATCGGGTCTCGATCCCGGGGCCGATGGATTCGTAGTCAGCGACGCTAACCAGTACACCACCGAGGCACATATATATATATATATATATACCTACAGGGTGGCGCAAAAGTCGCGCATCATAGGAATTTTCAGTGTTGATTGTAATATATTATTTTTTCTTTTAGGTAGGGGATGGCTGCGAAATTAACAATAGACGAGAGGGTGAGCTTGGTTTTAATGCATTGAATACCAGGTACTACAAATCGATAAATCGGTATAGAATTTAAATTCTGTATCGATTCATCGACTTGTTGTACAAACATTAAAACCACGTTCACCCTCTCGTCTATTGTTAATTTCGCAGCCATCCACTACCTAAAGAAAAAAATATTATAATCAACACTGAAAGTTCCTATGATGCGCGGCTTTTGCGCCACCCTGCATATATATAATATAATCCATCCCCATTGTCCGTTTTGCCGCTTATTCGTCGTTAATCACGATCATCCTCCCCCCATATCTGTCACGTATTCCCGCTTATCTGTTTTTTTGCCCATTAGCCCCGAAACAAAGCGACACGCATTTCTTCGTTCGTTCATCCATTCGTTGTCTGGGGCATTGTCTTGTTCTAGTACTTTCGAACTTCAAAGCTTCCTTCAGTCTGTTCTCTGAACGCCATTGTCGGTGATTGTCTTTCGTTGGTCTGGTTATTATATGGTGAAATAATTGATTAAATTTATTTACATTGGCCTCTAACTTCTAAGAGTGACTCTAGTGGTGCTGTGAGTAAAAGGCCCAGGAAACCTGTGAAATTGGAATGAAATTAGACATGATAAAGCGTGCGCAACAAGGTGAGCGTAGTGTGGATATCGCCAGACATCTTGGAATTTCACCAACGATAGTTGAAGGAGGCGGATATATATAAACAATATGCAACGGTAACAACAATTGTTACTGCAAACATGGTAAGAGGTGGGGATTTTTTGTTAATTAAAATGGACGAACTGTTAATGTGGATAGAGGACCAAAGCTAAAAGTGAGTACAGTGTTAATTTAGGAGAATTTCTCAAGCACTTTTAGATACTTGAAAAATAAGGAAGGCGAGAGTATTGCTTTATTTATTGTTTGATATTCATTTTGTATGTTTTTGGAGACTTATACTGCGTTATATCAAGGCTAAAAACATGTTAGAAAGTAATTTTTCAACTATTAAAGGCACTTTATATTTAAAAACGGGGACCTAAGAATATAACCATCATTTATAACATTGGGTCACTGGGAAATCGTTATTCATTATCCGTCACGTTTTCAAGGACCCAATTAACGACAGATATTGGCGATTGACTGTATATAATTTCTTGGAAGTCACCTGTTAAAATGTTTTTTAATCATAACATTAGTTTCATAGATTAAACAGTATGTAATAATAACCTGAGTTCTGCTTTCGGGATGTTCTTGAAGATCTGCGACAGGCGAGGAGAAATCAGATCTTGGGCGATGCGTTCATATCCCGCGATTAAGTCATCGGAATTATTCTAGTAATTATTCGGATCATTTCGAATCATGTTTGCGAACTCGAGCGTACTCATGTTTTCGTAACCCATCTCATCAATGATCTGCGTAGAAAGTACGTGATTTCGTTTAAACAATTCGTTTCGCATCAAAGTCAATCTCTCTAAACAACTTTAGTACACAAAATATGAAGTTATTTCTTGATACATTTCGATGCAATAAATTTAAAGTCTGGACTGAATTTATATTTTTAAATAGAAAAACTTCATTCATATTCTATAAAATGGATAAGGTTACAGGTGATTTTGGAGACAGTTACATAGAATATATATGAACACAATTGTTGAATGCGTCAAATCTCAAATTAAACCATGCAAAGAAGGTGTAACAAAATTCTTTACCCGTTTTGTGGGGATGAGAGAAATATTTTGATCAATTTAAAAAACTTGACAAACCTGAATAACAGCCACTATTCTTTCCTTGTGTTTCAAACACTATTTAAACATGATTTTAGAAGGAGCGCAGTAGTTGACCAAAGAACTCTGTCAATCTCCGTGCTTTGCAAAGCTTCTTTGAATACGCCGACCAAAGATTCTCTGGAATTTTGGTCTTGTCTTCGAGTGAGTATTGCAGAGAGCGACTTCAGTTAGTTGTTTGATAATTGCACCAGGTTTTCGCACAGATGAAGTAGGCTGATTTACCAGGACATCGTCCGAGTTCAACTTACTAAAAATTGCCACATTGATGTTGTCTGTCAAAACTACAGAAATATCCTCCAAAACCGGTAAAGAATGTTGTTATACTCTTTACAGTTACGTTACTACCTTTTGCATCTCTTCTTCAATTCTTTCAACTTCACTGAAACCGATATTCTGAATTTCTTCTGTAGTATAATTGGTCGATGTGTGGAACCTTCAAAAAATTTTGTGGAAGTGTCTTTCAGGATCGTTTAATACTTTCTTGAATGCGAAATAAATGTCGTTCTTGGGATTATATTAAGAAACTGTTAACTTACCAGATGATGTGTAGGACTCCGGACCGGTCTCTGTCTCAGCCATGGTGGTCTCTACTACATCACTGTGATGTTACTCAAGTGCAACGAACACTTATTTTGTTTTAAGTAGGCAGTTAACTGCTGAGAAATGTTACAAACTATAAATGTGTGAATAAATTATGAGTAAATTTTGCAATTGTCACTTGATAACCTCTTTAGAATCTTTATTCCTGAATGTTAAATACAGATCTTAGGAATCAGGCATTACACAATATTGAATACATGCAAAAATTGCATATGGTCTCAGTTTCGGTCATGGTGGTCTCGACTACATCACTGCTATGTCATTCAATTTTACTGTCATATGCAATTGAATCTCCTACATAAATTAAACTAGTGATTTTCGCAGCTAAAATCCGCGTAAAGTTATCCATGTATTGCAGCAGCGGAGGTGTATTGTACAGGGTGGCCATAAAGTCTGGAAACATGGGATATAGCCTACTGTATTACGATAATTTTTTTTTCCGTTGTTCATTATCTTAACAAATTCTTCATACGATCCTATGTTTCCAGACTTTGACCATCTTGTATTTTAGTTGAGTGAATACTTACATCTTGAGCAATGGCGGATCGAACTCTCTCTTGTATGTCTCTTATTTGTTCTGAAGTAAAAGTGTCAGGGAAGCCGTCTCTGAAGAAGTTATATAATGGGAATTCTGTCGGGTCCTCAACCGCAAACCTTCCTATTGACTGATTTAGATGTTTCTGGAAAATGTTTGAGTATTTACTCATTGAAAATTTAGAATAGTATAGAATTTCAAAGTTTTTTGAAGGTTCTTTTTATTAAAAAAAAAAAAAAAAAAAAACCAGATTCCAACGCCGATAACTTAATTTTTATCAATGATCATAAGATGAACTTTCTCCAAAACTTCTGGACAACTGATTGGATTATTTTACTGTCTCCATGAAATAAATTAAATAAATTAAAAGGTCATTTTATATCTGACCTTCTTTGTTAACAAAGATAAAGCGTGTTTACTCTTCAGCCTCTGACCCAAGATTCATAAAACTTTCAAAAGTCGATGGCTTACAGATTTTCATGGGCATATTCAAACCTCGAGTTCTTAAACATTTGAAGAGATGTTTTTGCCTTTTAATAAGCTTTACATTATAAATTGACTGAGAGGTGGTCGTAAATTTCTTTGTATCTCGCTACATTGAGAATGTTTCAACATAAATTTTCTTTTAAACAATTACAAACTTTAAAACATCTTTTCCTTCATAACATCAGTAATTTTGTAAGATTATTTCGTTCATCATATTATAAAGGTTTGAAAGTTTAAATAAATAACGATGTCGGAAGCCAATAAAAATAAATCCTCAAAAGTCTGATTTCCCCAATGAGTTGGGGTGAGAAAGCAAACAAAAAAGTAAAAAATTACTTGTGCACCTTCCGTTTGGAATTGACAAAAATATTGAAAATGGTTAAGAAATATGATTATATTATAATATTCAAGAAAGATTTGTACTTTTCATACTTTCTTCACACTCAAAACAATTACAACTAGGGCTGGGCATCCGGCATCCTGGAAGTAAAGTAGACGGCTCATTTCCCGGGAAAACTGTCATTGATCCCGGGATTTCCCGGTATTCTATTTTCAGGGGAGACTTTTAAACACAATTTTATTATGAGGTATGTTTATTTTATGCAAAGGATTTTCACAATTGAACTTTTCGTTGACTTGTTTTTTAAACTTTGAAATAATATCACGAGATCCCGGATGTCCAGCTCTAATTACAACCTTGCTGTCAGAATTAGAAATATAGAAGTCGTTAAAACGAATAAAAACGTTCCACAGCTGAATTAAATGTAATTTATTGTAATGATCCTCTAACAATTTTTACTGGAAACGGTAAAATTTATCGATGACTTTTGTTTCAATATCAGTATTCTAAACGAATTTTTTGACATTATTTAAAGCAACAATATTTCCTCATCTTAGTACTCTCTACAGCAGTGGTATTTGACCTTTTTCCCACCGTTACCTCTTGAGCTAGCCAACAAAACCGTAATTACCCGCCTCCCCTTTTCCCCTTTTCAAATGGCAAATATGAGAAAAGGAGAATTAGGAAAGAATTACGAAACATTGGCGTCAACTCATTACCCCCACGTTAAATACCACTGCTCTACATTGTCAGTTTGTATGTATACTAACCATAGAAACTTCATGATAAGTGATGTTGTTCAATACTCCAGCCTTCATGACATATATTATCTGATCTATCTGTAACGATAACTTTTCTAGTCTCCTTATCATGACGTCATAATCTTCATACGTGTTCAACAACATCAGTTTAAACAGTTTCTCAATATCTACTAGGGGTCCTTCCAAGTAATTCATAGGCAAGTAAAAACTGCAAATTAAATAGAAGTTGGTGTTATTAAAGAGTTAATGCAGGTATTGGAAAACCTCCAGAAATTAATTGAAAATAAAAGGACATTTTAAAACTTTAAAGGGTTAAGATTCGGTAGAACACATCCACCAAACTCAATATTGATATTTATACAGTGAGATAGAACGAAAAAAAATAAGAATATTTTGTTCGATACTAATTTTGGCGGAAATTCCTATTTATCGAGATATTTACTTTCGAAATTATTAAATTTTGGGGCCATTATTCACTCGTCAAACCATCTTGTCGGTGCGTATGTAGTCGTGTTATTATCATTAACCAATCAGCGACTGCCCCTTTGTCACGTGACCCCCTCGCGCGTGTCGGGCGCTGAAATTTGAATTCAACAGTTGCTTTTAAATGCCTGTGTGTGGTGCGTGTTCTAAGTCCGAGTGGGATGTTATTAAACAAGTTTTGAGGGACGATAGCGCTGCTGTTGCTATATTTCGAGCTCACGGCGTACTCAAGACTCTCTTACGTGTCCTCAGTGTGGTAATGAACTTAATTACCGTGAAGCCTCCATAATTAATGTAAGTGCGCTGATAATATTTCCAACTACTACCTTTCCAAGTCTGAATTCATTATGGGGACCCATGCCCGGTTACGTTAATTGAATGCCAGGTTAGGTCAACTGACAATTGTTTAGGTTGTTATTTTCGTTAGTTTTAACTGCACGCTCTCGACGATTGGTTAGGTTAGGTTAGGTTACTTTTGCCGTGAATATTACTGACGAAAATAGGTTTTTCTGGTGTATTTCTTGTTTCCCTTGGTTCTGGCTTTTTTAGCCCACAATTTCCCTTTACTTCAAAGCCCTGGTGAGGTAGGGGAGTTATCTCCATAATGGTGCATTTGTACCAAAAATGAAGGTCGGATTCAGTTGAATCAGCATGAAATACACCAGGAAAACCTATTTTCGTCACTAGTTTGGGTGGCTGTGTTCTACCGAATCTTTAACCTTTAAAGTTGTAATCAATCATTTTATAAAAAAGTGTTAGAAAAAAATTTAAAGTGTATTTGTTGTACTCAGAAATAATGTGTTGATATTTATAATTTGACTTTTTAAATTGATGTTCCAAAGTGAAAAATGTGCGTATCATTATAAAGCATTTTAAGGCATTGTTGGCTGCAATATGTTATAACATAAACCGGACGAATCCTTACCCTTTCAGATCATAAAAATTAATGAAAGTCTCGAGCTCGTATTTGAGCACTTTCAAGTTGATGATGTCTGCTTCATCCGTCAAAGAAGGTTCCAATTCATTGGCCATTGCGAGAAATTCGTGACATTTTTCAAAACGGGCCAAATTTGCTGCTTCTGACAAGTCATTTAACAGAGCATCGTAGTCGTGAATGCCAACCTGGTTTAAAAGTAAGTAATTTCATTGTTTCAGGTGAAGTTCAAGTTCTCATATTTTCTCTTTTCAAGGAAATGGTATGCATAAATTATACAAAACATTTGGCTTATAAAATAGTTTTAGAAATATATTTAAAGTTGCTTCTAAATCACATCGTATAACAAAAGAAAATGCATTGAAAATCAAAATTAAAATTAGGTTTAAGTTGCCTTTATTGACTAATATCAACATGGTCATGGTATTTGAATCAGGTATATATATATACTGTATATATACACCTTGTAGCAGTTTCGCGCGTTGTTCTCTCTTCACACGAAGGTGAAGCTGGTGGCCCTGTCTCTAGACCTGGCTTGGTGGAGGAGCGAGTTGCTCTTTCGCGCTCCACCGCATATAGCCAGGTACGCCCGGCTCATCTGGTACCGTCCTGAGCCAGGCATCTAGTATTCTTTGAGAAGACTTCAACTTTGACCCCTGTCACATTCTTGAGGTACTTTGGAAGCTGGTTAAAAAGTCTTGGGGCCCCCCGTGACAACCAATCTGTTTTCATCCAGTGTTGATGAGATTCGTTGTCAGCCTTTAATTGGGAAACACTACACATTCTGCCTTTCCTATTTTCCAGTGTTGTTTGGTTGTTAATTTGGCTTAGTTTGAGGTTTCGTACCAGTTTTTCGATTTTCCATGTATATATTATGGTGTACCCCTCTCTTCTTTCCAGGGAGTACAGATTTAGTCTACATAGTCTTTCCCAGTAGTTGACAGGGATATCTACAGAAATTGAGGAAAGGGGGGCCTAACCCGTCGAGTGGGAGAGGCTCTTTCTCTCTCCCGGGCTGGAGAAAATTTTGGAAATACAGTACTCGGAAACAGGGGCGGATCCAGGAATTTAAGCAGAGGTGGGTCCAGTCTTGGTGGGGCTCGTTACTGATATGTCCTCGGCCGAGGACGCGCGAGCGAAGCGAGCGCCAGGGGGGGTGTCCCCCCCTCGGTAGGAAATTTTCATATTTGAAGATAGCTTTAGATGGATTTGAAGTATATTCCCGTTATCAAAATCCTGCTTGTTCATACACCCAGGCCAGGTCTGAAATGTCTCAGGATCGGACATAAACTTTTTTTTCTTTATTCTTTTTAAGGAAATTAATTTTGTGGCAACCGGGATACATGTACCTTAAGCCATTTTAAGTTCAGGTCTTATTTTTCATATATAGGAGCAAACAAACGCAATCGAAAAATCGTTGGTCACCGTGAGCAGAGGGGGGTCCGGACCCCCTCGACCCCCCCTCGACCCCCCCTGGATCCGCGCCTGGGAAATGCATTCTGGTGACATCTGCAGCATATAACTAAGTAGCTGAAGGATGAGATTCACACTCATTTTCTGATACTTTTTCATTTAAACATTTGAAGAACAATAAAAATTTGCTTTAATAAGTATTGATTTGAAATTACTTTGAAATTTATAGGAACTATGGAATTTATAGACGGGCGCGCGGCCCCTGCGGCCCCCGCGGCCTCCTTGCACATGCCCCTGGTTGAGTTCTTTGCAGCCATCGATCTTGGCTGTGAAATGTTTCTCAATATCTTCGTTTATTAATTTCTTCCTTCTTGTATGGGGATATCAAGACTAAGCAGTACTCAAATTTTGGTATAATCAGTGTTTTCAACAGGGGAATCATGACTGTCTTGTCTGTTCTTTTAACAGTTCTTTGTACCTGTCCCACGACTCTTTTTGCTTGGTTTATTGCTATCAGATTTTGTGTCTTGCATTTCGCATCATCGGTCATTACAACCCCGAAATCTATCGCTTTCGTGCTTCTCTGAATTTCCTGTCTATCTGGAGCATATATGTAGTCTGTTTAAGTTCCTCATTTCTATCATATCTCAAGAGCTGAAATTTCTTGATGTTAAATGTCATGTTGCTGTCTTCTGACCATTTGTATATTTTGTTCGTGTCCCTCTGCAAATCGCGCGCGCGCGGCATTCGCGCAATGTAAACAAACAAAATATCGGACCTTATTTCATCAAAATAATCAATTAAAATTCGGCTCTTTTAACAAAACGATGCTTGAAACTTATTGTAAATGCATTATAGATGTTTATTAGTGTATTATTTTGTATTTTTTAATGATATTTACCTATAACATGTGTATTAAATTAAGTTATTTTATGATGCGTTCATTTAATTGTGTTTATTTTCAGATATTTCATAAAAATGGGTAAAAAACGGAAGTCTGCGGTGTTAACTTGAAGTGATAGTGCAAAAAATTCAGTGGCCATCCTTCCCCTATGGATAAAACAGAGCCTCCTACCCTCCGCCAAGTTATTCAGTACAGTTATTTCCTCTAAAACAGCCACCCGGACTTGAAAGACTATGATATTGCTAAAATGATAGCAAAGGATGTGATTGAGATCTGGCAGGCAGTGAACCCGCGGCTGCCCCTGTATGAGGAATATTATGTAGTGAAATTGGTGGATAAAGTGTGCTTCAAGAAAGCAAAAGAGATAAACAGGAAATCTCTCTCTACAGTCCAGGAGCAGAATCTGGAGGAAAAGCTGGATAAACTTTTTGAAATTTCTGCTTGCACCTGTAAGCTACATGTTCGTCCCTGTGATGACAATGCTGTGAAGTCCAAGAAAGAAAATTGTCAAACACAGCACATAATCTGCACTTGTCCTCCCAGTAAGAAGGTAATGCTATTATTTTTTTAACTTTTAACTGGCCTAACTTAGTGCGATTAGATGCCTTTTAAATGGAAGGAAATTCAATGCTTGTAATTGAAAACTATCCGCATTTTCCTCCTGTAATCTTCCTTTCCCCACCCCCTGGTAATAGAAATTAATAATCAATTTTTTTTCAGGATTTTCTCTTATTTTAGATCCGCTATTTAATATACTTTAATATTTCAGGTTCCAGTAGAGGAGAGGGAATACTTGAGAGATCAGAGGGCCAAAATAGGACCCAGGGGCTCTTTCCAGCTGGGATCTGTGGATAAAGCTGCTGTGAAGAGAGACCAGAGGGCTGCAGCTGAAGCAGAAAGATTACAGAGCCAGATTCAACAGCAGCAGGAAGTGGATTTGGCCACTTGCCTCCACACCTTCACAAGATATTTCTTTTGAATCCAGCTCAGGAGAATCAGGAGAGGTAACATATTTTTTTTCTTATATCTTATCCCATTTTTACCCAAATTTATCCCTACTTTTCCCCCTATTTCCCCCCCATTTCCCCCCATTTTCGCTTTAGTAATTTTTTTTATTTTCATTTCAGCCATCTGGTGGTGAAGCTAAAGAGTTCAAGCCAAGGAGGCACCCAAGTGGAGGTTACAGCTTTTTGAAAACCCCCAGATATGCCATGGAACTGATCAGGGGTGATGTTTCTTCCAATCTTGGGGCAAGTCTTGCTAATGCCTTCCTCCTGGACTTACAAGCTATGGACCTGCTTAAGCCTGGCCTTGATATGAAACAGATAATAGTTGATAAATCGAAAATGGACAGGGAAAAAGCTAGAATGAAAGTGAAAAGTGATGAAAAGCACAATGAGGGTCTGGAAAAGCTAGTCTGTATTGGGGTTGATGGAAAAGTTGACAAGGACACTTTGCTGTACAGAGAAGTTAAGGATGAAAATGGGGAGACTAAGCTGAAGAAAGGAAAGGGACAAGAGCACCATTTGACTTTCACAAAGGAGCCGTGAACTGAAAGTGGAACATATCTTACTCAGAGAGTCATCCCAATTAAAGGTGCGACTGGAGTTGTTCTTGGTGAAGAAGTTGCTAGTGTCTTGGAGGAGTTTAACAGTGTTCATACCTTGAAAGCTGTCCTTGACAACACAAATACAAACACTGGCTGGGAGGGAGGCCTTGTAACAGCTCTGGAAAATAAAATTGAGCGGAAATTGCACACCATTGGCTGTTCACTCCATCAGAATGAGCTTCCTTTCAGAGCTGTTTTCAAGCATCTTGATGGCAGTACCAAAAGTCCCACTGCTTTCACTGGTCCGCTGGGAAAACTCTGTGAAACTGACTACCAAGATCTGCCACAAGTGGAATTCACCAAACTCAGTGGGCCCCTGGATGACATGGAATTTGCTGAGGAGACACTGAATGATCTCAGTAGCGACCAGAGGCTTCTTTTGGAGTATGTGCTTGGAATTTCCAGGGGCAAAGTCAACCCAAGATTTGCTGCCTGGAAAATTGGACCATTAAACCATGCAAGTTGGTTGACTTTGGCAATTAGATTGATGTGTCTATGGACCAGAGGTACTTACCCTCCAGAACTACAGGATAAGCTTTACCAGGCCATCAAGTTCATTGTGGAAGTGTATGCAGTCAGTTGGTTTGAGATCAAAAGGGACAGCAAGTTCCACAATCAGCAGCTGTACATCTTCAACTTGATCCAGAGGATCAAGCAGCAGTCTGAAGAAATCCAGGGTGTTGCTTTCAAGAACTTGAAGTACAATGCTTTTGCCTTGCTGCCCGAGAATGTGCTGTACACCATGATGAAGTCTGATGACTTGGAAGTGAGAGAAGCTGCTCTCAAGAAAATTCTGTCCATCAGGTAAGCATTTATTAATTTTAAAAAATGTGAAAAAAGAAATTTGATTATGGGGATTTATTTAATAAAAAAAGGCCCGAGTTCTATAAATCCCCATAATCGAATTTTTTTTCACATTTTCTTATCACAATTCCCCCCTTCCCCTCTGATAATGGAAATAATCTTACCTTCTTTCTGAAAAAAAATTCGATTATGGGGATTTATAGAACTCGGTTTTTTTTTTTTTTAATTTAAGTTAAATTAAATCAGCAATTCTGAGACTAATAGGGATTAAATCTTAAACTGGAATAAAAATTAAATTAATTATTATTCTTTCAGAAATAGGAAGCCAGCCAAGAAGAGGCTGAAGAAGATCACAGCCATCAACATTGAAGCTACCCACTGGTCAGAACTAATCAACCTATCTCAAAGTGGCATCTGTGAACCTGCTCTCACAGAAGACTTTTCTGACCAGGAGCTTCAAGAAGCATTGCTGAATGGCACCAAGCTGGAGCTGCCTGATCTGCCTTCACATTCTCAGAGTGTTGAAAGGGCCGTGAAGCTGACATCTGAAGCTTCCGATACTGTTTATGGACTCGAATCAAAGGCACAAACACATTCTGGCCAAAGCCCTAAGCCGCCAGATGAGGCCTTCCTTTGCTTCTAAGGGCTCTTACAGTGAAAATTATGATGATCTTGGGATCTAAATGTGTCTATTTGACTCTGTACACGTTTTTTCAACTTTTTTCAATAAAATTGTAACTTTTTTCAGGATTTTTTTATGAAAATAGCATGAGTTTTTTCGGCCGAAAATTGCGAAAATGCGGTATTTTTCGGTACGAATTTTTGACGATTTTTGAAACGGTTTCCTCAAAAAACGGTTAAAGCTAGGAATCAAAGTTTTTGACAGTTATCATATTAAGCCCTGACTCTCTCGACTAGTCCAAAGTCGATATCTAAAAAAATGCGGAAAATCAACCTACCTTACTCTGCAAGGCCTCCACCTCCTTTGCATCGCTGATTTTTCTGCTGTTCTTTGTATCGTCTCTAAAGGATGGTACTATACTATTGCTGTTTAATTCATTGTCTATGTCTGTTAGCATAGCATGACAATGAAAAGAAGCGGGGCCAATACTGTACCTTGTAGTACTGAGCTGCGTACTTCCGATTCTGATGTCATACCTTGAATTTTGATGAACTGTAGATGTTCTCTGAGGAAGTTCTAGATCCATTTTCCCACTTTGCCTGTTATTCCCATATGCTTCATTTTATGTGCTATTATACCATGATCACATTTGTCGAAAGCTTTATCAAAATCCGTGTGTGTGACATCGTAGTTTTCATTGCCTTCAAGTGCATCTAGGATATTGTCATAGTGCTCTATAAGTTGTGATAGGCATGATCTTCCTGATCGGAATCCGTGCTGATTTTCGTTGAATCTTTCCAGTGTCTCCAAGAAGTCATAGATTTTCTCTCTAACTATTCTTTCAGATACTTGGGTAAGACGAGATGTCGAAGACACCGGTCTGTAGTTCTTTGCTTGAGATCTATGCCCTCCTTTATAATATGGGGACAATGTTTGCTCTTTTCAAGATACTGTCTCGGAATCTTCTCCATATCCAGTATATGGGTGTGGCTATTTCATATTTACAGTTTTTAATCAATAATGCGTTCCATTTTTCCGGACCTGCAGCCGAGTGTAATTTCATTTGTCCTCTAGCTCGCGTTTTATCTTGTCGGGTAAAATCAAAATCTGTTACACAACTTCCTTGTAATGTCTTTTCAAAGAATGTATCTGTCAGGTATCGCTTTGTCACTTTTTGGGGTACTGAAGATTGACTCATACTGGGCTCTGAGTGTTTCAGATATTTCTTTTAGATCGCCTGGTAGTTCATTATTTCCTTTCCTTAAGGGCCCGATAGTGGCGTGCGTTCTTGCTTTTCTTTTCGCATAGCTATAGAAGTATTTCGGATTACCTTTTTTACTTCTACCGCCTTTTCCTCTTCCCTCTCTGTATGGCCCTATTGATACTCCAGTTTTTCTTGTATTACTTTCCTGGTATTGTTACCTCGATAATTAACTAACTTCCCTGTTACTCTCTTTCTTTTGCGGAAAATTGTTATATATACAGGGTGTACATAAAGTCAGGATCTATTTTTGTGAAGCACTTGGAAATTATATGGAATTCAATCATAAAATGATAAAGTGGTAACATTTATTAAATAATTAAGAGTAGGACTCGACGTGACGCCCATCAGTATCCCTGCACAGCTCAAATCGTTCCGCAGCATTTCTAAACACATTCTGGAGCATTTGCGGGGTTATGTTATCTGCAGCAGTTCGTATACGTGTATGTAAGTTT
Source organism: Bathynomus jamesi (assembly GCA_023014485.1). Classification (NCBI taxonomy): domain Eukaryota; kingdom Metazoa; phylum Arthropoda; class Malacostraca; order Isopoda; family Cirolanidae; genus Bathynomus; species Bathynomus jamesi. The sequence continues at coordinate 42,267 of JAJOZX010012664.1, forward strand.
TCAAGACTCGTAATCTTCGTCTGATAGACGTGCGATTTGATAAAGCCCCATGCAAAGAAATCTAAAGGGGTTAAATCTGGTCATCTCGCTGGCCAAGGTCTGTTGCTTCCGCGTCCGATCCAGCGATTTGGAAAACGTCCATTTAGATAATCCTGAACAATTTTGTCATAGTGACAAGGAGCACCATCATGTTGATAGACGACGGTACTAACAATCCTATCCCCAATCAGCTGAGGTTCAAGGAATTGCTGCAACATGTCCAGATAAATAAGCCCCGTAACTGTAGCTTCAGCAAAGAAAAAAGGACCATAAACCTTAGATTTTGTTAAACCCATCCAGACATTAACTTTAGGCGAGTCTCTCTCCCAATTTTGGACGAAATCATTCGGTTTTTCATCTGCCCAAATTCGACAGTTATGGCGATTTACTTTTCCACACGTATGGAAAGTGGCTTCATCACTAAAGAGAATGTTGTCCATTAAATTATCACTCCAGATTTGTTCTACGACATCAGCACACACAGCACTTCGTCGAGAGAAATCTTCCTCATGTAAATCATGTAAAACCTGCAAATGATAGCTTTTCTTCTGCAAATTAACTTTCAGAATTTTGTGCACAGATGCCGTCGGGAGGCCGAGTCTGTGTGATGCAGCACGAGCCGACGTACGTGGCTCCTCAGATAATTCCGCGTACTGCATTCACGGTAAGATCTGACATACACGGTCGTCCTGATCTTGCTTCATCATTTACAGATCCCGTTCGTCTAAATTTGTTCACCAATTTTCGTATTGTCTTGTCTATTGCAGTTGAAATGTATATATAGATACGGCATGCGGGAAGTGCCCCCTTGGGGCATTGGTTTCTGCGTGTATGTAGAAGAATTACGGCATTTGTTCGAGTGAGGCCCGTGGTGTAATGGTTATCATATCTGACCGGCAATCGGAAGATCCCGGGTTCGATTCCCGGGTGGTTACCTCATTTTTTCATTTGTTCGTTCTCTCCTCATCTTGCGCGGAATGTTCTCCTATACAAGCGTCGTTCTTTACGTTATTTATACTGCGTGTTCTTTGCAGTTGAAAGGTATATATATATATATATATATATAATATATATATGATCATGGGCGCCCGCAGGTAGGGGCAAGGGGGGCGCTTGCCCCCCTTGGAAATGCCAAGAAAATATATTAAATATTTTCTAAGAAAATATTTATATCCTAAACTTGCTGAAAAGTATCCAACTGCCTCCTAAAGGCACTAAACTTAGAATTAACCTGCTGGTTCCTAAGGGGTCAAAAGTTTTTTGCTTGCTCCGGTCCCTACCTATTAATACATTAAATTTTGCCCCCCCTTTGAAAAAATCCTGCGGGCGCCCATGTATATGATACACACCGACAGTGCATGGAACAAGGAACTCTTCTGGGATAAATCCACTATAGTCCGAATAAGTAATGGTAAATGAAAATACCATAGTTTTTCTTTTTCATCATGATGCTAGCCCGACGTGGGAACGGGTCACTCGCAAAGAGGTCCCATAAATATAGCTTCCATCACCAGCTATCTGTAAAGCAGACAGGATCCAGCCTTGGGACATGGATGAACCCGCGTAAGAGCTTGAAAACCTCGATCAGTTGACCGCGCAGCCTCCGAGTTTCAAGCGAAAACAAGTTCAGGGCGCGTAACCGTCGATTGTAGCCCATATGCCTAACGGAAGCGATTAACTTTGTGGCCCTCGCCTGCACTCGCTCCAGCCTCTCAATATCTTTCCTGAGGGTGGGTGACCAGAACTGCACAGCATACTCCAGGTGCGGCCGAACAAGGGAATTGTACAGTGAGAGCACAATCTCCTTGTTCCGAAACTGAAATTGCCTCCTGATATAACCCAATAGTTTCCGGGCTTTCTTTTCCACCTCTACACACTGTTTCGTAAACTTAAGATCGCTGCTAATTAGCACACCCAAGTCCTTTTCTAAATCAGTCACCTCGATATTACTACCCAACATCGAGTAGTCCGACTTGGGATTGGCGTAGCCAATGTGCATCACTTCGCATTTACCCAAGTTAAACGGCATTTGCATTTTTTGGACCACTCTCCTATCCTACCTAGGTCCGCACGCAGTTCCTCGATCGCTTCGGGCGTCCCAACATTAGCCCCAAGCTTGGTGACATCAGCGAATTTGGCGATCCGACTGAAGATGCCACCGTCGATATCATTTATGTAAATGATAAACAACAGTGGCCCCAAAACGGAACCCTGAGGAACCCCACTAGTGACCGAGGACCAACCCGATCTAGCCCCTTTAATTACCACCCTCTGCCGCCTATTCCTCAGCCAGTTTTCAATCCACCTACCTATTTCCCTACCGATACCCAGCGCGCGCACTTTCGCCATTAGCCGCCGGTGAGGTACCTTATCAAAGGCTTTCTGAAAGTCGAGATAAAGTATATCAATCGTCCTACTCTTATCGTACTCACTCAACATGACGTGGAAAAATTCGAGCAAGTTGGTGAGACACGACCTATGCCGTCTAAACCCATGTTGGGAGTCCCCAAGCAGCTTGTAGGAATCCAAATGGTCAACGATTCTATCAGCTATTATCCTTTCTAATAATTTACCTACAACTGAAGTGAGACTAATAGGACGATAGTTCCCTGGACTTTCGTGATCCCCTTTCTTAAAGATAGGGGTCACGTTGGCCTCCCTCCAGTCACCAGGCACCTGGCCCATCACCAACGATTTGTTGAAGACTGTAGCCAGGTGGGGAGCCACCTGGTCGCGCACTTCTCGCAAAACACTGGGGAGAAACTGGTCTGGCCCAGGAGCCTTAAACGCGCTCAGTTTGTCTATTCTATGAGCAACGACTGTCGCGGTACATCTAACACTATCCAGGCCAGCACCTTCGTGCCTCACAGCTGGCTCGGGGATGACGCGGGTATCCTCCCTGGTGAACACTCCCGCAAAGTACTCATTAAGCACATTAGCGATGTCCGCGTCGGAGGTCCGCAGAACGCCGCTTCCGTCCTTTAAAGGACCTATCATGCTTCTAATGGGCTTTCTACTATTAACATAACTGAAGAACTCCTTAGGGTTCCCCTTGCAGAGGCTTGCCACCCGTAGTTCTTCGTTACGTTTCGGTAGCCTAACCTTCGCCTTCACTTCCCTACACAGGCGGCATTGTCTATTCTATGAGCAACGACTGTCGCGGTACATCTAACACTATCCAGGCCAGCACCTTCGTGCCTCACAGCTGGCTCGGGGATGACGCGGGTATCCTCCCTGGTGAACACTCCCGCAAAGTACTCATTAAGCACATTAGCGATGTCCGCGTCGGAGGTCCGCAGAACGCCGCTTCCGTCCTTTAAAGGACCTATCATGCTTCTAATGGGCTTTCTACTATTAACATAACTGAAGAACTCCTTAGGGTTCCCCTTGCAGAGGCTTGCCACCCGTAGTTCTTCGTTACGTTTCGGTAGCCTAACCTTCGCCTTCACTTCCCTACACAGGCGGCATTGTCTATTCTATGAGCAACGACTGTCGCGGTACATCTAACACTATCCAGGCCAGCACCTTCGTGCCTCACAGCTGGCTCGGGGATGACGCGGGTATCCTCCCTGGTGAACACTCCCGCAAAGTACTCATTAAGCACATTAGCGATGTCCGCGTCGGAGGTCCGCAGAACGCCGCTTCCGTCCTTTAAAGGACCTATCATGCTTCTAATGGCTTTCTACTATTAACATAACTGAAGAACTCCTTAGGGTTCCCCTTGCAGAGGCTTGCCACCCGTAGTTCTTCGTTACGTTTCGGTAGCCTAACCTTCGCCTTCACTTCCCTACACAGGCGGACATACGCTAAAGAGAGAGAGAGAGAGAGAGTGTGAGTTACAAGGAGTTACAAGGAAAAGAAGTACCTCAAAAGGCCTTGCGGCCCATACCGAGGAGGTACCAATGGCAACGGGTGCCAGGGAAAATTTTGTAAAAGTTTATTTTTTCTTTCAACTATCCTAGCAGTAGTAGAAAACTGGATAGTAAAGTAGAAGGCTCTCTCCCCACCCTCCGCTCCCTCCTGCCAGAGGCAGGTACGGAAAAAGGTTGAAGAAAATACATTGACCCTGGAAAAGTAGCCAAGGAAATTTTACAGGAAAGTGGAGAATAATAAAATAGCTCTATATTTAGCTTGCTCACAGAGACACCGAGCAAGCGAACTCCTGCAGAGTTTTCTGAGGTTTTAATCTTAAACTATGAGTGTGTTCAGTATTTGTCTAGCCTATTTTTAAACAGATTTACCTTTGACTGAAACAACCTCTGAGGAAGTTGGTTCAAGATATTAACTATTTTTAGAGGAAAGAAATTTCCGCAGACTAAGGTCCTAAATGTCTTTACACACTCAATAGTGTGCAAGATTTCGTCTAACCCTTTTCTTGAACTGATCCACAGAGGAACTGTTTCACAACTTCCGAAGGTAACCTGTTCCATGTGTCACAGATCTATACGTAAAGTAATTCCCACACACACTAGTCCTAAACCGTTTCAAATCCACTTCCAACCATTGTTGCGAGTTGGGTTTATCATTTAAACTAAACATACTTCTAAAATCGACATCGTTGACCCTCGTAAGCTTGAAAACCTGATCAGTTGACCGCGCAGCCTCCGAGTTTTCAAGCGAAAACAAGTTCAGGGGCGCGTAACCGTCGATTGTAGCCCATATGCCTAACGGAAGGGATTAACTTTGTGGCCCTCGCCTGCACTCGCTCCAGCCTCTCATATCTTTCCTGAGGGTGGGCGACCAGAACTGCACAGCATACTCCAGGTACGGCCGAACAAGGGAATTGTACAGTGAGAGCACAATCTCCTTGTTCCGAAACTGAAATTGCCTCCTGATATAACCCAATAGTTTCTGGGCTTTCTTTTCCACCTCTACACACTGTTTCGTAAACTTAAGGTCGCTGCTAATTTAGCACACCCAAGTCCTTTTCTAAATCAGTCACCTCGATATTACTGCCCAACATCGAGTAGTCCGACTTGGGATTGCGTAGCCAATGTGCATCACTTTGCATTTACCCAAGTTAAACGCATTTTGCCATTTTTCGGACCACTCTCCTATCCTACCTAGGTCCGCACGCAGTTCCTCGATCGCTTCGGCGTCCCAACATTGGCCCCAAGCTTGGTGTCATCAGCGAATTGGCGATCCGACTGACGATGCCAGCGTCGATATCATTTATGTAAATGGTAAACAACAGTGGCCCCCAAAACGGAACCCTGAGGACCCCACTAGTGACCGAGGCCCAACCCGAACTAGCCCCTTTAATTACCACCCTCTGCCGCCTATTCCTCAGCCTGAGAGACAGAGAGAGACAGACCGACCGACCTCAAAAGGCCTTGCTGCCCATACCGAGGAGGTACCACAATGGCAACCGATGCCACGGAAAAATTTTATACACCCTCAAATAGTGTCAACATTTGGTCTACCCTTTTCTTGAACTGATCCACAAAGGAACTGTTCACAAATTCTGAAGGTAACTTTTACACTTGTCACAGATCTTATATGTAAAGTAATTCCCACACACACTAGTCCTAACCGTTTCAAATCCAACATCCAACCATTGTTGCGAGTTGGTTTTATCATTTAAACTAACATGCTTCTAAATTGACATTGTTGAACCCGCGTAAGAACTTGAAAACCTCGATCAGTTGACCGCGCACTCCGAGTTTTCCAGCGAAAAACAAATTGAGGGTGCGTAGCGTCGATTGTAGCCCATATGCCTACTGAAGGGATTAACTTTGTGGCCCTCGCCTGCACTCGCTCCAGTTTGTCCAATATCTTTCTGAGGGTGGGCGACCAGAACTGCACAGCATACTTCAGGGGCGGCAGAACCAGAGAATTGTACAGCGAGAGCACAATCTCCTTCTTTCGAAATCTAAATTGCCTCCTGATATAACCCAACACTTCTGAGCTTTTTTTCCACCTCTACGCACTGTTTGGTAAATTTAAGGTCGCTTGCTGATTACACACCCAAGTCCCTTTCCAAATCAGTCGCCTCGATATTACTCCCCAACACTGAGTAGTCCGACTTGGGATTGGCGTAGCAATGTGCATCACCTTGCACTTACCCAAGATAAACGGCATTTGCCATTTTTATGACCACTCTCCTATCCTACCTAGGTCCGCACGCAGTTGCTTTATCGCCTAGGGCGTCCCAACATTGGCCCCAAGCTGTTGTCATCAGCGAATTTGGCGGTCCGACTGACGATGCCACCCGTCGTATCATTTATTGTAATGATAAACAACAGTGGCCCCAAAACGGAACCCTGAGGAATCCCACTAGTGACCGAGGCCAAACCCGACTAGCCCTTTAATTACAACCCTTCATGCCGCCTATTCTTCAGCCAGTTTTCAATCCACCTACGTACTTCCCCACTATACCCAGCGCGCCCTTTCGCATTAGCCGGCGGTGAGATACCTTATCAAAGGCTTTCTGAAAGTCGAGATAAAGTATCATCGTCCTACTCTTATAATACTCACTCAACATGACGTGGAAAAACTCGAGCAAGTTGGTGAGACACGACCTATGGCGTCTAAACCCATGTTGGGAGTCCCAAAGGAGCTTGTAGGAATTCAAATGGTCAACGATCCTATCCGCTATTATCCCCTCTAATAATTTACGTACAACTGAAGTGAGACTAATGGGACGATATTTCCCTGGACTTTCGTGGTCCCCTTTCTTAAAGATAGGGGTCACGTTGGCTTCCCTCCAGTCACCAGGCACCTGGCCCGTGTCCAACGATTTGTTGAAGACTGTAGCCAGGTGAGTAGCCAACTGGTCGCGCACCTCCCGCAACACTCTGGGGAGAAACTGGACTGGCCCAGGAGCCTTAAACGCGCTCAGTTTGTCTAATCTATCGGGAACGACTGTCGTGCTACATCGAACACTATCCAGGCCAGCACCTTCGTGCCTGACGCCTGGCTCGGGGATGACGCGGGTGTCCTCCCTGGTGAACACTACCGCAAAGTACTCATTCTTGCCACTCGGAGTTCTTCGTTACGTTTCGCTAGCCTAACCTTCGCCTTCACTTCCCTACACAGGCGGACATACACTTCAGTGTTCTCATGGGAACGATTGGCCTTCGCCCTCCTATACGCTACTTTCCTATTTCGGATAGCCGAAGCGATGTCACCACTGAACCACTCAGGCTGCGTTGAAGCAGGGGTGACCGGTTTTGAGGGTATGGCAGCAGACTGCAGCAACATAAACTCGTCCAGGAATGCACTCCCTCAACATCGCCGTCGACCTCTAACCCCATCTCACCTACGCTATCCCTGAGGCTAACAAAGTCCGCCCGCCAGAGATCGAGCTTACTGCCTCTCGAGTTACTACGCTTCACCCGAGGGACGCACACACGGAACCTAATCAGACCGTGATCACTCCCGCCCAACGATTCGTCAACGGTGATGCCAGTGATGAGGTTGTCTTCGGTCGTGAATACTAAGTCTAGAACGCTTTCGCCTCGTGAAGGCTCATTGACCCACTGAATGAGGAAGTTCTCATCAGCAAAGTCAACTAGCCTCCTCCCTTCAGCATCAGCAGTCCTGTCTTCCCACTTTATGCCGCGACAGTTGGTCTCCTAAAACTACACACACCCTATTCCCTAGCAGGTTACCGAGTTTGGTGTACAGGGCTGTATCCTCCTCGAGGAGGAGATGCGGAGGTCTGTACACCAAGATTAACCTATAGTTCGTCCCTCCCATGTTCAGATCGACGCCAAACAGCTCCCGTTCCGATCGGAACAGGCAGTCAACCGGACTCAACGTGTCCCTCACGTATATTAGTACCCCTCCCCCCACCCCACGAGTGCGGTCTTTGTGAAACATTCTATACCCGGGAATCTCGAACTCCCCAACGTAGTCCCTACGATCAGTATGAATCCAGGACTCGGTGATAGCAACGATATCCTGGTACTCTGATGCTAAGAGCGCCCGTAGCTTGCAAAACTTATTCCTAATGTACCTAGCATTAAAAAGCATTGCACGGAGGGAGCCTTCCCTATTCTGACCGCCCCCTAGCACGACCCGTTTCCCGAACAGACAGGGCTGTCGGGAGTTGAAGAGCCCCTCACCAACGAACTGGCAACTTCCGCAGGAGGCTGAGCCCCCTCCAACGGGGAAGGAGGGTCACACACCTGGACGCACCCTTCGGTTGAAGGTACGTCCGCCGCCGGCTCAACATCATCTCTCCCCGGTGGGGGCCCATCATCAATCACCGGGCTTGACCTCAAAATACGGTATAGATGCCTGTCAAGCAGCGTGCCTAGCACACCTTTACCCTTGACATTGAGGTGGACACCACCTATCTGATACAGGTCCCACCTACCCGAAAACGCGTCGAACGAGTCAACAAACCTCACGCCAAGTGGGACGCACAAGTCTTGCACCCTCTCGTTGATGCCAATGATCCTACTGAGCGCGTGATCACTGGCATTCATCTGCGGTAAAATACCCATCAACATTCCCGTCTGCCTTAAGTTTTAGATCATCCGCAACAGACATGATCTCGGTGATGATCTCTTCCGTTGAACCTACCCTACCGCCTTTGAGGAAAAGGTTGTTGCCACCAGCGTGGACAACGATCGCAGTGCTCCGACTAGCCACGCGCAGCTTCTTTAATTCCTTCCTTATGTGCGCCGTTCCCCGACCGGGTAAATACCTGACCTACCTCCTGTCTCGGTTTGCAGAAGCAAAGTACTTCTCCTGGCCCCTAATCTGCGAGTCCCCAATTAAAACGGTGTCTTCCTCCTTCGCGCACAGGAGACTAAAGTGGTTGGAAGTCCTGACAGGGGCAACCGGGGTCTCGGGCTTCGGCTTCGCAGCCTTCTTGCCAGAGAGAGAGAGAAAAGAAGCATCCTTCGCCTGGCTCCGCCAGACGTATTAAAAAGCTCTTGGTCTTTGCACTTGGCTAAGAAGGTCCTAATCAGCCAGTTGGCTTAGAAGGCTTAATCTGGCTTAGAAGGCATAATCGCCATTTCTTATTATACAGGGCGTCCCAAAAAAATGTATACACACTTTAAATAATTATAAAGGCAGTGTTTATTAAAATACATTTCATTTTCAAAATGTAATAGAATCTACAGACATTATTTAATTGTTTTGTCAACGCCTGTTTTCAAACTGACGTCCGTTCTGGTCCAGGCACTGCTGATAACGCGAAGCAATGGAATCGCAAACATCACGAAACATTTCGTTTGGTATTTGTGTGCATTCTCGTTCAATGGCTGCTCTCAATTCAGCGACTGTTGCAGGTTTTGTAGCGTAGACTTTGTATTTTAAGTATCCCCATAAAAAAAGTCTAGTGGTGTGAGGTCTGGTGAACGCGGAGGGTATTCTATGAAACCCCTTCGTCCAATCCACATCCACATCGTGCCAAGTACCACTCGCAATACTCCACTCTTCGGTCCGGATCATCTTCATTAATAGCATGGACTAATCTTGGAATGTAACTTTTCCATTGACAGCGCTTCAAAATGCGTTGGACAGACGATTCTGAAATTCCTACCTCACGACTCGCTTGCCGCACAGATTTTCTTGGACTTTGGTGATACGTTTCCAGTACTCTTTCTTGCTTTGTGGGGCTTGTCGATGTCCGTGGTCTTCCGGAACGCTTCTTGTGGACATTCTGAACAGTTCCATCGGCTTCAAACTTATCTCTAATTCGAGTGATGGTAAGTCGCGTTGGTGGATCTGTTTGAAACTCCCTCCTAAACTGTCTTTGCACTTCAACTGCGTTTTCACACTTCCAGTAGCATTTTAGAATGAATTTCCTTTGTTCAAAGCTTAGTCTGACTGCCATTATTAATTCTAATGGGTTTAACTTGGAAAGAAAGAAACATCAATTGAGCTGTCAGCTGTTAAAGTGTGTATACATTTTTTTGGGACGCCCTGTGTATATATATATATATATATATATATAATATATATTAATTAATTAATTAATTAATATCGTTTATATATACAACCAAAAGAATTAAATTAAACACCATTACATCATTCTGTTTATTTAGACGAATTCTTGGAAATAATTTCATGAAATATGTAGAAAATAAATGCACATTCAAATTATTTCATTCAATAAACAGTTTAAACGAGGAATATATGCAATAAAAAATAATAATAGTATAAGAAATACGAACGAAAAATATATATACAAAAAAAAATAATAATAGCATAAGAAATAACCAAGTTGAACGAAGAATATATATATAAAAAAAAATAATAATAATATAAGAAATACACAATTTTAAACGATGGAATATAATCATCAAAATAATAGTATAGGAGAAATCTGTATATACACATTTATATTAAATAATTAAATAAACAGAAAATAAATATACTGCAAAATCCTCAAAATACATACACTTTGTTCTACTGCGCTTAACTAAAGCACTAAACTCGCACGTGATCGAGTCTACAGTTACATCATTGTTGCTTTGCACTATGCAATAAATACGATTTAACATTATTTCAGCGCTCAGGTTATAGGGATGTCTATACTCGATGTAAATGGCCTTCATTTCGTTCAATACTATTTTTGTGCCCACTTTACATTCGATTGGCAAGTTATCTTTAAACACGGACAGAATACATTCAAAAGAACGTACAAAGAGGTCATCGTTATCCACATCATTATTAAATACAAGTTTCTAAACACTCCTTTCCAGTCGGTGGTTTATTCTTACGGATCCGAGCTTTTCAATCGTGAGCTCATCTTCACAATTCCTAGCGGCAGTTGAAATAATCTTCTAAGTCGTAACGACAGCTGCTCATTATATAAAGAAATAGTTCTTCAGGGTGAGCGGTGTAGGTGAGCTCAGCCCTGTACCGCTCAAGTCCTTTGTACCAATGTCCATGATATTTCGAAGTCTAAACCTTTTAATTAAGCATCCAGCAATTGCAATATTGCATAATGTTACGAAATGTTGCAAGAGTGCCCACCCCCTTTCTTGCAAAGCAGTATAGTGTCAAAAATGTATGAGTGCAATATTGCATAATGTCACGTAATGTTGCAAGAGTGCCAACCTCCATCCCCCCTTTGTTAAAAAAAAGGGGTGGAATTCCCCACCCCCTTTTTTCTAACCCCAAAATGGTGTCGCAAGGGGTATGCAATTTGGAGGCGGAGTTATCCCCCAAGCTGAACCCCCCCAAAGGGGCAGAGAGAGAGGGAGAGAGAGATATAGGAGGAGAGACCCAGAGGTGGGAACCCAGAGTTGGGTGTTCACTCGGCTGGAAGCCGAGCTCATATGGGATCCTTCAGCCGTCCGCCGCCTCTTATAGGGTGCTAATCAGCCAGTTGGCTGAGTTGCCAGATAGCGCCATGTGTTTAATTATTCCTTGAGCCAGTTGCCAGATTCGTTATTTATTAAATTAATTCATATATTATTCAGCCATTTGGCTGTTGAGTTGCCAGATAGCAATAATTATTCATTTATTCCTTATATTATTCAGCCAATTGGCTGCTGAGTTGCCAGATAGCAATAATTACTCATTTATTCCTTATATTATTCGGCCAATCGGCTGCTGAGTTGCCAGATAGCAATATTTATTTAATTATTTCTTATACAGGGTGTTCGGAAAGTCACTGTGCACTTATATAATTAATGTTAATTAATGAAGAACTGACAAAGGTGTTTTAAAATAAAATAAGACGGGTTCAGGCCTGTATTGCTGTTAAAGGACATCACTTTCAACATCTTTTATAAGTTCTGATTGTCCCATCCATCTATCATATATGCAATGTTATACTATTGTATGCTATTAAATAAATATAAGTGCACAGTGACTCTCCGAACACCCTGTATTATTCAGCCATTTGGTTGCTAAATACCACCATATATTTTAATTTATATCAGGGAGATTTGCTAAATACCACCATTTATTTTAACTCGCTACCAAAACAGATTAATTTTCTCCTTAAAGAGAACCAATTATTTTAAAAGAAATTCTGTTTATTAAATAAATAATTATAATTTAAACACACACTCTTTCCACAAGTAAAATAAATCATTTTATTACTTAATTCATATTTTTATTATTATTAATATCACAATTTTCGCTAAATGTGAGACCATATATTGTACCCGTCTAGGTATGAACCAATTTTTAAATCCTTTTTCTTATATATTTCCCAAAGAATACTGGATTACTAAATAAAAATGCCAGTACCAGTCGGCAAAATGTTTAATTTTGCGAATTAATATCAAATATATATATATATCACACCTTCTTGCACAATATACAAGCTCATAATAATAAACTATTTCTTGGGGTAATTTGCGTGTTAAAATTACTAAATACAGAAAGTAAGTTAAAGATTTTTTTTCATTTAGATAAATGAAAAGTAAACATACATGCATCACGATATTCTGCAGGGCAAACCTTTAAGGTATAAGCAAGGACGAGTATACTTATCCCACGCAATACTATGTTGTCATTACACGATCTTATGAGATCGACACAAGATATTAATAATATATATATATAGGAATTCGTGTTTTAAAAGAAGCGTCTCCCCCAAAGGATCAAAACTCAAAAGCGTGAAACCAATTTTTAAAAAATAAGAATGCAAAGTATTTAATTAGCTCGCAAGTTACTATTTTGCGGCTCTAAAGCGCTGTAATGTGCTCTATACACACTTCCATGTATAAACTTGCCCTTAACTTACTCCACAATCAAGTACCAGTTTCGAGACCTGTTTAAAAACGAAGCCAATCTTCATAAAAGGTATTTCATAACATGTAATACTATCATTAACTCAAAATATGACAGCTTCTTGACGTGGTCTATAGGGATTTTGCCACGTCACCCATATATGGCTGACAAGACAGTCAAAGGGTTAAAAGAAAGTATAATTATATATTTAAAAAGTCTTTTTGGAATAATAATAAATTATTCTGAACGCAGGGATACTTAAAATTTCTTTTGAAACCTCCAAATTCTTTAAGAAAACATTACCCCTCATTAAATTATTATTATTAACAAACTGTATCCAAATATATTCTGATAACTGCTGATTACACATTTAAGTAGAAATAAAATGATTACGAGCCAATTAATTATTTTAAACAGACACCTCAAAGTTAATATAATTCGATTTTATGTTTTAGTTAGCTTACCCAATAAACGACGTTTTCTATGGATATTTACAAAAGAAAATGGAATTTTTGGCACAACCACAATTGCGCCTTCTACAATCCGTTTATTGTAATTTTAAATATTATGTTATTAACGTTATATAATGTGACCGATTTTCTGCTAACTTATGCTTTTGTTTAAATTACAAATGTCATTCTTCTTTAATTTGGTGTTCAATGAGCTGAATTACACAAAGTAGATATGCGAAATCACTGTTTTTGGAAATGTAATTGTATCTCTTACACGTTTCACGTAGTTTCTAAATTTAAGATGCGTGATATATATATATATATATAATAATATTATATATATATATATAGTGGCTTTCAAAAGTTCTTTTGGTCTTGTTTCGTTTTTTCTCCCGTTTAACTTTTTAACTTTAAGAGAATTAATCAACTAAAACAATATTAACATTAAAAAATTTACTAAACAATTGGCTTAGCAAAAGAATTCGTTCCATTAACATATTCTCAAATCTATATACAAACACACACGCACACACAATTATATTTATTTCTGAAAACCACCGAAAACCTAATTTAACATTATTACTTAGACTACTTCAGTTACGTCTAACTCAACTCAGTTAAATATAGACTCATATGCGCAAATTTTGCAGGCTGAAAGGGAGGAGAAGAAGCAGGAATAAAATGTTCATCATAATAAATACTAAGTAGGCTCGGCTCAGAAGCCTGCTAAATAAAAAATTAAGTAAGCCTAAAATTTAGATAGGCCAAGAGTAAAGCCTGAATAAAAAGTAACACCCTTAACAAATAAACTAGTAAAAAATATTAATAACTTTCAGGAAATTTGTATTACCACAACGTTCAACCAAATCTGCTTGGCATGGATCAACCCTGCTGAGTTAAACTCAAAAACGCCTTTGCCCGTAACAGATTAAGACATTGAAGAGGCTAGACAAAATTTGGACATAACTTTCAGATACATTCCAACAAAACAAAATCCTGCAGACTTTCTTACAACAGGATTATCCTGTAAATTACTAAAATCCAACAAAAATTGGTTTCATGGACCTGAATTGATTCAGGATGATTGGCAGTTGTCTTTTTTAAATTGGTGATGTGGTAATAAACTTGAATCTCTACATTGACAAAGATGGCTTATTAGCAAAACGTCATTACCAAATACCTCTTTCAGTCATTAATTTATCTAGTTTATTCTTAAAAGTCTCCAAAGTATGGGAACTCTCAACTTCTTCATCTGAGCTATTCCAGAATTTTACTATTCTATTTGAAAAACTATGTTGTACTAACTGTGATTTACATCTTTACTGAAAAAGCTTAAGGCTATGGACTCTTGTCCTATCATTGTGATCCTTTGTAAAAGATAGTAGAAGTCTATATTATCTAACTCATTTATTATTTTTTATATACTTCTATCATATCACCTCCTAACCTTCATCGCTTTAGGGAAAACATGTTTAGGTGACCCAAGCTCTCTTTGTAACTAAGGTGTCTAGACATGGTATCATACTTGTGGCTCCGTTTTGTAATTTTTCTAGTCTATCCTTGTCATGCTCTAAATAAGGACTACTAAAATGAATGCAATACTCAAGAAGAGGCCTCACGTATGAAGTGTAGAGCCTACTTATAATTTCTGGCGATTTATATTCTATGTTTCTGCATTAGATTCAATCTAGCATTAGCCTTATTTCTAATTTCAATACAATGAGTTGTAGGTTTTCATAAATATATATACACAAGAAAAAAATACAAGCTTATAACTCCAAAAATAGAAAAATGTCCCGCTTTTTGCTCCTAAAAATATTGTCACTTTAGGCTGAGGAAGATTCGGAATGAAATGTCCGTGTGATGTATCGTGTTAATTTTAACAAATCAAATCTCGTTTTCTTATTTTTATTAGCTATCTTCATATATAATTTTCCCGAACTTCCTCAGTGACAATAAGAAGCATCCTAACTGGTACAACTTAATTGTAGAATGGAAAGACTTATTTTCAAACGTAACATGTAAGAGCAATTTGACTGCTCTCTAAATTAATTATCTCTCTTCATAGCACAAGTAACTTTCTTATTAGAGTTTGAGGGATGAGTTTCAATGAGAAAAATTGCAGACTGAATCTGTGAAAATGCTTTTAGCCAGAGTAGTAGCTTTTTGGTGAGACTTGATATATTGCGTGTTACGAAAACCAGCTCCTTAGCATGTTTCAGAAAGTGCAATAACACTTACAAAATTGACCAGTCACAGAGCAATTAAAGTGAGGTCCTGGACCACCAACTGCAAAAGGTGAAGCTTTGTTTTAAACAGATTATAAGAATTTTTGTAAAGAGCAGGCCTTTAGACGATTTCATATATGGCTGGGATTGTAGGCCACTTTGTTGAGCGAGAGAGGTGTTTTTTCATTTTAATAAAATATAGAAATGTTTTATAAATTGTATTGTGAATGAGTAAATACTGTACTGTTTTAGCGTATACAATTTGGGGATGAGAGTCCTACCCTACTTAGTGAAATTTTCAATCACATGCACAGTAGAGTACAGTACAGTAATTAACCTCTGACTAAATAATATATATATATATATATATATATTTTTTTTTTTAAGTTCGGAAAGAACCGATTCGCCTCTATTTAAAAGGGCATATCTCGGCGGAAAAACAAAGAAAAAGTGAGGAAAGACAGAGGAAAAAGAAAGGGTGGAGGGGACAGTCGAAGTGGAAAAAGACCAAGGATGACAAGGACTGCAGGGTCGAGCCCCATCATCCTTGAGTGCTAGGGCCGGGAGGGCGCACGTGAAACCTCCAGGAACAAGCACGTACAAACGAGCACAAAGAGCACTCAAGAGCACGAGCTTAGAACCCCCTTGCGGGTGTATATATATATATATATATATATATAGATATAGTGGCGTTCAGAATTTATTTTTGGGCGTGTTTCGTTTTTTCATCCGTTTTAACTTTTTATTAGTAAAGTTTTTTAACAATTTTACGTTTGAATGTCTTTAGTGAAGTTTTATTTTTATCACTCGTATATTTTTGTCATGTATATATTTTTTACTCTCGATTTGATTTTGACTTATGCCTGTTTCTGATATAAATATTTGCATGAACCCTTTTCAGATAGGATCTGATCGCTAGTTCAACTTTGTTTGGTTTTAGATTTTATAAATTTTAAAAAGACGTAGGGCAATGAGAAACACAAAAGAGAAGATGAAACCTAATTGAAACATTTACATATTCAAATATACGTAGTAATAATAATAAGCACATCGTTAACAATAGATATATATATATATATATATATATATATATATATATATAACAAACCTCAAACAGTAGGCTGTTGCACTGACAAGCTTGCAGAATTCACAAAGTTCTTCATAATTAGTGATTGAACCAATCTTCTCGCCTGAAAAGGCTAAATTTAATGTCAGGTTAACTTGTTCTGTGTTACGAATTCACTAGACAGCAGCACAAAATAAGATAGCAGTAAACAGAGGAAAAAGAATAACTGCAATGGATTGCTCATGTCAATAAAAAACGCTGAAAAGATTTCAAGGGGCGTGGCTATAATGACTAAACTTACAAATGTAGCCCTGAACAGGCTTCATTGGGATTTATCATGCTCTTTAATTCAATAAGAATGAGTTTAAGTTTTGCAAATTTAATGAAATTCATATTCATTTATTGCTGTACTTACGCAATGTACAAAAAACATGTACAGTAAACTACTGATGTTGTAACAACTACATAAAAATGGATCAGTAAAAGTTTTCCTGTACATATAGCCCTACGGCATGGAACCACCATTTGCAAGCAAGTAAGATGCTTTAGTGACAGAATGGGGTTATCTGGCAAATCTTTTCAGATAGTGCAAAACTTCTGAAATAAATGTTAGTTTTAAACATGCACAGTACAGTTTCAGGAAAAAAGTTTGCCATGAAACAAAATTTCTAAAATTACAAATGTTTCTTTGGATGTTTTATTTGTTTTAATAAAATTTTAAAATTTAAAAACAAACCCAATCAATCTTTCAAATGTTTTGCGCGATGATTCCTCATTTTATGAAAGTCAAGCTTGTTGACCCCTCCCCTCCTGATTAGTAATGTTTTATGAACTTCAAAATTTTCAAGTTTCTCAGTAAACTTTTCTTCTACACTGTACAAACTTAGACATGTATAATTATAGCCTAGTGTTTAAGATGCAGGGCTGCTGATCTGGAGGCCACAGCATCAATCTTCCTTCACCCTTTCATTCATGGATAGTTTTTTTTTTAAACTAAAAAGCATACGATATACAGCCATTCAAAATCAAATATTTTTCAGCGGTATGTGAAAATACCTTACTTTTTTCTCAAAAGGGATTCACACTGCAGATGAGAGTGCAAACCCCTGGCTTAATGGGGACATGGCTTGGATCCCATGTTAAATTTTAGGTCTAAAGTTGGGGGCGATAAACTTGACTTATTCAAATGAACAATTTGGGCAAAAGTGAAAAACATGCTCAACCAGGTATATACTGTATCTAGTCAATTGTGGGAAAAGTAACAGGGGAGGTGTTGGGGTAAAAAGAACAGTCCCTCTCCTACCACTTAAAAATAGATATTTGTAACATGGCCTTAGTGTTGCCCATACTACCTTCCTATGGTATATATAACTGCTACTATTGCATCACATCTGCACTTGAAACTGCATTTTGATTTGCATATTATAATAAAAGATTGATATTAATGCATTTTTATTTTATTCCCATTTTACTAATACAGTATATACGGTATAGGCCTATAAACACAACTTGGCTCTGAAGTTTTTGGCTTTACTGGGTAAATTTGTAGGGAGCTGACAACTTTACACATGACCAAGTACAATACATAATATATAAAGTAACAAGTACGTTACTGTATGAAAATATTAATTAGTTTAAAGTTAAATACAAGTGAAATAAGTACTGCAATACATTATTCTCAACAAAATTGGTGAATTTATTAAGAAGATAGCCTATACTGAGGGACCATTTGCCTTATTACACTCCAAGCTGGAGATGAGTGATTGTCTTGAATCTTGATCAGCTATAAAGTATTTATTAACCCAATATAAGTGAATAATTTTATTCATACATTTGTAAATGAATATTAAATGCTGTATCCCATTCCGATAACATCTTTGATCTTTGATAGTTTTAACTCTTTAAAAATTACACTCGTTTGAATATTCTTATGGCTCATTTTTTAATAGAAAATAGTGTTTCAGGCAAAGTCTGTACAGTTTTCAAACACCACAAGTGGCATATTAGGTAAGAAAGAACAGGAGTTTGGAACAGACTTAATAAAAATAAGTTTAACCCTTTCAGTCACAGTGGGAGCTTAATGTTTCATTAGAAATAATAATATATCGTACTAAAAGGCAATTTTTCTGCAAATGTTTCTACATGTTTAATATATATTTAGTTTTGAATAATAAATATTTCACTTTTTGGTTTGGCATGGCTAGGACTTCATCTCAGATCTGGACTGGACAAAGATAGCTTCCGCCCAGTTGATGAATTATTTGGTACTAAGACCGGTCCACCAATTTATCGTGCTTCTATGAGCCGTGACCGTTTCAAAGAAATAAAAAGGTCAATAAGATTTAATAACATGACTACTCGTGCAAACGAAGGAATGGTGAACAAGGCAAGTTGGCGCCTATATTCGAAGTTTGGCAGAAGTTTATTGAAGCATGTCAAATAAACTATAAAGCCAACAGATATATAACTGTGGATGAATCTCTACTCGCATTTCGAGGGAAATGCTCATTCAAAGTATACATGCCATCTAAACCAGATAAGTATGGCATAAAGGTTTGGAGTATGGCCGACGTTAAGAATGGGTATCTTCTAAATGGCCAGATATAGAGTGGAAAAGGTCCTGAAGGTCCAGAACGCCGCCAAGCCCAAAGAGTTGTTCGAGATCTTACTTTAACTATTGTGAAGTCAGGAAGAAATGTTACTACTGACAACCTGTTTACTGATGTTGACCTTGCCATAGAACTACTTGATAAAAATTTAACACTCTTAGGAACTATGAGGAAAAATAAGCGCCAAATACCTAAATCATTTCAAGCCTCAAATGATCGTCAGCTCTATTCATCTAAGTTTGGCTTTAGTAGGGACCAGCATCTTATGATATGCAGCTATGTCCCAAAGGTAAGAAAGGCAGTTCTGTTATTAAGCACCATGCATTTCGACCAAAAAAAGCAGCAGGAAGAACCTTTCAAACGATGTAATTCTAGATTACAATGCCACAAAAGGAGCTGTTGATTGATTAGACCAACTTATCAAAACTTACTCATGTAAGCGCATAACAAACAGATGGCCATTAGTTATCTTCTACTGGATGGTAGATGTTGCAGCTTACAATGCTAGTTGCTGTTTCATGGAGAAAACCCCCGATGTGTATCGAGGGAATCAAAGGCGAAGGAAATTTCTGGCAGACTTAGCAGAACAGCTCTGCAAACCAGCAATCCAGAAACGTTTTGAGTCAGCTGGTAGATATTTGCCAAAGCATGTTAGAGTAGGGTGTGTCAATTTTGTCAACTTTTTTCAAATCAATTTTGGTAGTGAAAATATAGTGTCTTTTCATGTCAAAACTTGAAATTGGCCAACCAAAATGAAATAAAATAACCCTTACCTACATCAATTTTACCTTAAAGTTTCAGAAATTGACTCTTTTTACTAAATAATAGGACATAAATTGATTAACTATTCATCTGTCACAGAATTATCCCACTGATCGCATATGGAGTGTTTTCAAGGTCATATAGTTGTTGTACAATGTACAAGTCACAACATGAATAGAACTGTCCCTCACTCTCAGTCCTCAGTTGCCTCTTAGATGTCATAGACGGTGGTTTGCTGTTATTGCTCTTGTACGTACTTCAGAGTTATTCTACTAAACGAATACTGCAGTTTAACTGTAAGTATGGATTACACCAGTACACATTTGAAAACTTGTCGATCGATTTTTAGAAACTAGTTGGTGATTCTATATAATTTGAGTGCGCTGATCTCAAAATAGTTAGTTTTTCCCAATCACGTATGGTTTTCTTACTACAGGGTGTGTCATAAATCCCCCATTTATCCCCAAATGTGAACCATCTTATCGAGACCAACGTTGGATTGCACATGCTAAACCATAAATTTTGTTGTTATAGACTACAGTAACGCTTACATAATAATGTAGGATAAATATATATAACAACCAGTCCCGTTCCCAGCAAAATACTTTCTCCCCTCCCATCAATGGATGGTTAACATTTGGGGACAGATGAGGTATTACAACACCCCTTGTAGCACGAAATCTTTAGGTGATCGAGTAAAACCTAATTAAAGCAGAATTAAATAGCTCCTAGCTCTTGGACAAGCATATTGCTTGTTTATGAAAGAATAAAAAAATAACTGAAAGAAACAAAATATATTTACCTTCTTTACTTGCAAACATTTTAGGACTTATTCCAAAGACTTAAGACTACGAAGGTAGATCTGACTAGTGACGACTAAACCGGTGCTTCTTTGATGTTTTCTTATGCTGTGCGTTAGGCTGATCTCGTTGCAGACACCGGCAGTAATCCGCCATCATATTTGTATGCCATCTTCCTTGATATCTTTTTTCCATGGTTTTGATGTCCTGGTGAAATCGTTCCCCTTGCTCCTCACTGACATCTCCGAGATTTTCGGGAAAACGGTCAAGATGCGAAAATAAGAAGTGAACTTTCAGGCTCATGTTGCAGCCTAAGGCGCAAAACTTTTTAAGCATATTTTCCACCAGTCTTTCATAATTTTGGCTTTTGTAGTTTCCCAAGAAGTTTTCAACAACATCTTTGAAACCAAGCCATGCTTCTTTTTCTTTATTGGTCATTGTGTTCAGGAAATGATCGTCTGTCAATAACTTTCTAATCTGAGGACCTATAAAAACACCTTCCTTTATTTTCTCGTAGCTAATCTTTGGATATTTTGAACAAATGTACTTGAAACACTCACCTTCTCTATTCGATGCTTTGACATACTGCTTCATCAAGCCTAACTTAATGTGCAAGGGTGGTAGGAAGATTTTATTTGGTTCAACTAGATGTTCATGTAAAATGTTCTTTGATCCTGGGGTAAGATTCTCTCTAGGAGGCCAAGTTTTCCTCTTCCAGTGCTGGTCACGTGCTCGACTATCCCATTCGCAGATGAAACATGGCATCTTAGTGTATCCTGATTGCTGCCCAAGTAACATGCAAAGGACTTTGAGATCCCCACACAATATCCATCTGTGATTTTGATACTGAATTTTTTCCAGAAGCAGTTTCATGTTATCATAGTTCTCTTTTAAATGAGTAGAATGGGCCACTGGGATTGATGCATATTTGTTACCGTTGTGCAGTAACACTCCTTTTAGACTGGTTTTAGAGGAATCTATAAACAACCTCCAGTCACTGGTTTGGTATTCGATGCCTAGCTTGCACACTAATCCTGTGATGTCCTTGCAAAATACCAAGGGACCATCTTCTTCGAAAAAAGGCACGAAGTCTTTCTCACGATTTCTGTACCAAGCGAAGTATGTGTCGAATGCCAATAAATTGTTCTCCTGCAATCTAGACCCCAAAAGTTCTGCAGAGTCCTTAGGCAGATTCAAATCCCTGACTAAGTCATTTAGTTCGGCTTGGGTTAATGGTTTAGGAGGATCTCGGTCAGCTGTTGGCTATTCATAAACATCATCATTGTCTGGATTTGGAGCTGAATCAGAATCTGAATTGTATTGATCCAGACTCTCGGGTGGGCTGGGAATAGGAACTTCTGGACCATGGGGTACCGGCCTTATTGCAGATGGAAGACTTGGGTATTGAAGGCTCTCTTTATTCTTTGCATTATAACCTTTAACATTGCAA
The DNA here is from genome assembly GCA_023014485.1 of Bathynomus jamesi. Lineage (NCBI taxonomy): Eukaryota > Metazoa > Arthropoda > Malacostraca > Isopoda > Cirolanidae > Bathynomus > Bathynomus jamesi. The sequence continues at coordinate 64,327 of JAJOZX010012664.1, forward strand.
GAACAGAAGTAGCAGTCGTCGGTATGGTTTCTAGGCTCGCGCCATACCATAGGGATCCCAAATGGCAAACTTTTCTTTTTACCTTTGACACACGTAAGACAAACCTTGTGTGGAGCCCAACTTTTGTCTTGATCTCCTAATTTAATTCCAAAATTAGCATGATAAGCTCTCTTAATGAAGGTCGTTACATTTGTCCTTTGTTTTACAACATACCGACCACAAATATAACAAAATATGTCTGGACTATGGGTACATCCTCTAGAAGCCATTATTAAAATTTTAAAGACGTAATGTTAGAATTATCTATCTGAAAAATATGAAAAAACGAAATTAATTAAAGGTAAAAAAATTACAAAACGTCCCAAAATTGTTTTGCTAATAACTTTAAAACTGTGGGTGATAGGAAAAAACTGGTAGCATTTTTAATTCAGCGCAGCGAAATGCTTCAGAATCACAACTCAAAATAAAGAAATCGATTTTCATGCAGACCGGTGTTATTGATTATTACAATTATTTATTATCATCATATTCTTCTGTCTAATTATGTTGTAATCCCATGAAATATTTTTTTATTGAATTTTAGAACATCGAATGACTAAACTTTGAAACATCGTAATTGATATAAAATACTTAAATGTTTTTCTTTCTTTTCAGATATTCCTAACATGCCAAAATTGAAGACAAGAGGTCAGTCGTCATGCCACTTGAGCCTGTTAGTCGGTACAGGCAAGGAGCTTCCCGTATCAGAACTACCAACAGTGCGAGACATGCTGAGACTAGGGTTACTCCTTCTGAACAAAATACAAAGGATAGAAGGAACTACACAGAGAAAGAGCTCATAAGGGACATGATTCCCCCTCATCTGCATCAGTGGAAAAAAGCTAATGTGTTATTCAAACCACCTGTACTCAATCAGTATAGAACTATTGAGCTAAAATTAACAAAGCTGTTGCACAAAGCAGTTGAGACATCACTTGGTAAAGGCAAACTAGCAAAGAAAAATACATTTCTGCACACACTTGATACTCTTCTTGACATTTTTAACTGCCAGTGTCCATAAAGTTGTGTTCTGAAGCCAATTGTTCTCCCTCATGCAGAAGAGAACCTCACATTGATTGTCGCTGTCCTCGTGAGAAGAAGATCCCTGTTTTGGGGCTGGCTTTCATAAAGGCGCAGAGAACAAAGGTAGGAGGCCAAGGAAGTATGCAGATTGGTTCGGCAGATTATTCAGAAACCAAAAAACAGATTGTTATTGCTAAGAAAAAAGAGAAAATCCGAGAGAGGGAAGAAAGGAAGAAAAAGAAGAGTGAAGAAGCCACCCAAAGAGATGAAGAGCTCTATCAAGAGGTTTCTCACTTCTGTGAAAACTCTTCAGATGAACAGAAAGAAGCAACATCAGATGATAGCTCCAAAATGCCATCTGAACCTTCGCCGAAGAGAATGAAATACAACACTAAAGACATCTCAAACATTGCCCTTGCCAGTATTCGCCACCGTACGGGGCTACGAGAGACTGCAGAGATTGCCACTGCCGCTTGGATAGATGCAGGCCTCATCAGCCGAGAGGATACATCCTTAGTGATAGATCATAATAAGATAAGAAGAGCACAAGAAAAAATAAAGGAAATATCTGATCAGCATGAAAAAGATTTGAAGGAGAAAAAACTTGGAAGAAGGCTTGTTTGGATTGTATGTGATTTGCACACAGGGAAACTACCTCTTCGTCGTCTCATCCAGGAACTTCATGGTCCTACAAAGAGCAACAACAAGTGGTCAGGCCCCCTTGGCAACATGCTAGATGAAGCAACGGAATTAGAAATAAATACAAAATTTCCAAAGGTCGAAGTAGGCCCTCCCCTTCCAGTGTTGTCTGAAGAAGTTATCAAAGACCTCAGCACGGATCAGTCTTACGCTTATCGTATTGTTCAAGCAATCAGATCAGGAGAGTTGCCTCAAAATCTGGCTCTCTTGGAGATTGGTCCCGTAAGTCACAGTCGTTGGTTAACTACAGCGATTCGTTTCTGCAGGATTTGGGTTTCCAAACATGCACTGAAGGGCAAAATGCTACAGAATTTGATGTTGATTGTTGAATTTATTATTGGGTTTTATCTTCCTCACTGGTTCAATGTAAAACTTAATCCAATGTGGATGGAGGGGCCCAACCACATCTTGTTTCAATTACAGCTACTGAGAACCGAAAGGAAAGTAGTGGTGGCCATCGTGTTACCTGTGGTGAGAAGGTCCGCTTGGTATGCTAGGCCAGAGGCAGTTTTGCAAGCAATACTCTGCAGCCAATGTACCAAAGAGCGAACTGAGGCTGTGGAAATCATTCTAAAGCTTAGAGGAACGTCACTAGATGATGACCAGCTGGGAGACTCTGTTCAGACAAGGAAGGTACCTCCGATAAACGTCAATGCCACGAAATTGTCAGAATTGGTTAACTTGAGTTCGAAAGTTTTGGAGCCACCACTGACAACATGTATAACAAACAAAGATTTAACAACTTAAAGAGGCCCCAATGCAAGTGCCAAAGTGGTCTTCTCACACTCAGAGTGTGGAGAGATGTGTAAAAATGGTCACAGAAGCAGCTAGTCAAGTTTACAGTCACGAGAGGCGAGAAGGCTACATCAAAGCGCAAGTAGCAAGCCGAATGCTGATGTCAAGGAACCGCAGCAAAAAGGACATGACTGCATTGGTTACTTTCAAATAAAGACTCTGAATGATATCTTATTGCCACTTTAAATGTTGATAAGATGTTTGCGCACATTTGTTATTTTGTTACGAATTTACGGAAAAATGAATTTTTGAATTAAAATTGATGTAGGTAGGAGTTATTTTTTATTGTTTTTGAAGCAAGGATATTATTTTGTATGCCAAATGATTACATTAAATTGCTACCAAATCACATGATTTTCAATTTAATCATTTCACCCCCAAAATTGACACCCTAATGTTAGAGCATGTATGGAGGCATTTATGGATGAGGTAGAAGCAGCACCCCAGCCAAGGGCTAATCCAGGAGGTAGGAAGAGATGTGGAAAGTGCCCGAGGAAGATGGATAAGAAGACGAGAAAGTCATGCACAAAATGTGATGTGCCTCTTTGCGAAAGTCACTCCAACTATGTATGTGATGACTGTGTACAGTAAACATTGTTTCATATGTTCTATGTTTCTATTTCTTTCTATTCTATAATCTATATTGTGAATATAAAAAGTGTTTCTGAGTGCTGAATTCTTTAAGTTAAAAAATTCTTAAATAAATGTAAAAAAAAAAAAAAGGGACACATGGTGAATTGGCTCCACGTGCCGTGTCCTGGGCAACATATGTACAAACTTTAGTATATATAAACTTAAGCATATGGCAGAAATTCACCATTGAAGTTTGGTGTCTGGGTGACCCCACATAGTCTTCTTTGTTAGTCGGTCTCACCTAGCCCACGAAGGGCTATTGAGGCAAGTATCTGAACTAAGCTACACGGTGTTTAAAAAGAAACTGAGCCCGAAAGAGAAGGGTTAGGCCGGCCGGACAAGGGATCGTCTTGCTTCTGCGATTCGCGTCGCAGTCGCTGCAGTGTGCGGGGCTCCCATTCTGTCATTGTAAAATCATACGCGACTCTAGTCGTCAGTCGCAAGACGATCCTGTGTGCGGCCGACCTTAGGTTAGAATGATACATGCATTCTTCACTGGGTTGCGTTTCTTTTTAAACACCCTGTTCATACCAAATAGATTATAGTTTTAAATTCACATCTTCGATGAAATTTATTTAACTTAAATTTTTCCCTGGAAGCGGAATTTGTTTGAGTTTAACCTCCTTCGCAACATCTAAGGTCATAATGACGGAGGGACCTACAGCTTTTGAACCACGAGTCACTACATAATCTGGAAGCGGAAAATGACCACCCATTCAACTACTACCCAGACTCGATGTCGCTTAACGTCGCTGATTTACGGAAAGAGGTTGCAGTGTAAAAATTTTATATTCCTATTTTGATACCTCGTTTTCCTAAAGTTGGCTGCAAGCTTTGCTCTTTTGGGAGGTTTAAGTTTTTTTAGCAACTTTGAGTGCTTATTAGTGGTCTCATGGGATTTATCTTTGGAGAATGTGTGTGGGTAAATTCAAACTGTTTTGGTTTAGAATCACCCAATTGAAACTTGAGAATATGATTGTTCAGAGATTTGGAATAGATAACAACACTGTTTTCCATAAATGCTGAACTTTCTAAAATTTCATCGCAAAGTCCTCCACTGTAACCACTGAGCTCTATCGGGTGCTCAATTGAACATTTAAAAATGCAGAAATATTAATTTCATTATTTTTGTACTCCTTACTAATAATAATTTTTCTTTTGAAGATACATTTCGCTCTTTTTGTATGTCATTTCTCGTTTCACTTTATTTGACATACCACCTTTAATACTCGTTTCCTACATCCTACAGGGACTTTCGGGTAGTGTGAACGAAGACTGAGCTCGACGAATCCAAATGGTTTCTCTCCAGAATTGATAAAACTCTCTCGAGCAGGTGATCTGAGATAAGATTTCAAATGGGCTGTGATGATTACGCTGCAGGTAACCCCTTATTGTTAGTTATTTTACTTTAAACTCATTCAATTTAGAAAGTACCAATTAAGAACGTTTCAGTCCTAATGTGTTCGAATTCGAATATGTTTAATTCAACCATTAATCCAAAGTCTATTTCATAACTTCTGAACTATTTTTAAGTGAAGGGTGTTGAAACTTGAATTTTACTAATATCAGGCTTGGAAAAATTACATTTGTAATTTCGTCTGAATGTAATTAATTACACATTTTTCTGTAATTACAATGTTACATTTTAATGTAACTGAAATAATCCAACTCATCTCAATTAAATTAATTTTTACTTTCATAACTGATTTGAAAATTTAGTGTTTTTTAGCTATTTCTTCAAATGAATTCAGTCAAATTAAAAAATTGATTAGCAACACCAGCGTTCAAGCGACGCAATCACTCAAGAGTCTCAAACCAATCACCAGTCACCATTTGAAATTGAATGCCGTGGGGCCGTGGCAGTAAGAATGGGATACTTGGAGGACAAGGAAGTTTAACAGTTTTAAACTTGAAAGATTTGCATTGCGTGGTCAATTCACCGCGCGTAAGTCTTTTCGCTTTTCCTGCATTATTTTCATGAAAGTAAATAAGAGAGGTGCCAAGTCCACCGCCAGGGCGATAGACTTGGCACCTCTGAAATAATATACAGAATACAGGAAAAAAATTCACTGTCGTAGTGGTGAGTGTTGACCCGCACTAAAAAAATTTAATAGTAACTATAATTGTGACTATCAGATCCGAAGTAATTGTAATTATATTTGTAATTCAACACGTCTAGAAAGTAATTGTAATTATCCCGAAAAAAATGTAATTTTTCCAAGCCTGACTTCTAGTATTATTAAAGGTAAGGATGGAATAAACTTGGTCCAAAGCTATATCGTTTATGCATAGTTTTAAGGATTAATGTGAATGCAGTTACTTATATTGGAATAGTGCGAAAGATCATTTGTTTACAATAAGTTTAACAATGGATCTAAAAATGGCCCCTGAGGTACACCGGGTTATATAATCATAACAAAAAAAAAGAGGACAATACTGGACCCTACAAACTGATTTATCGGACAAATAGCTTCTAAGGGTACCTCTAAAACAATAACACAGTTTACTGAATAGAATATTATGATATATATGAGTAGTATCAAAAGCCTTGCTGAAATCCAGAAAAATTAAAGTAATCTACTTCTTTTACCATAAGTATTTAACATCAGATTTCAGGGAACTATTTAGGTCTCTTTTTCTTACAGAATCTTCAGTGATGTGGAGATAATTTTTTTTTAAATTACTCGAAATATATTCAAAATTACCACTGTAATTAATTAGCATTGAGAAACAAAGGTAATTACTACTGCGATAACTTGAATCTGTAGAGTTACAAATTAAGTTCTAATTACTTAGCATAATAATTTTACCCACTTTTAATTAGAGAAGTCCTTGGACTAAAATTCCAACCCATTTTATCAGTCATTAAAAATGTACTTAAGATATATTGCAAATAAAAATTATTTAAAATTAGATTTACTGAGCGTTCGCTAAAATAGTTTGTTACAGCAAAATCACAACTTTTGGGTAGGTTTTCAATCCAATTTTTTACATTGTACTTGTTATAATGTATTTTCCGTGCCTTGAAAAGAATATCTAATTTACATTAACTTATCAATCCACTTTTGAACCTGATCTTCCACGATGTCCAATGAGCCATAGGAGCTGAGAATAATATCATGGAAGTTTTTTATGTCAAAACGGTCTTCCAGTTCCTCCTCTGCTTGATTTCTAAGTTGTTTAAACTTCATCTGTCCCATTTTGTACCCGAGTGCTTGTCCGGGCCATGTGATGTAACGATCTATTTGATTCTGGAATAGGAAGTAATTTTAAAATTTTTCAATTTCTTTAAGTAAAAAGGCCATTGCTCCCATAACTTAATTTATAGCGTAAATAAGTTTCAAAGAAAATACATACACGAGGAAATGTCCATAACATCAATGCAAACACTTCGAAATTCTGTGTTGATCTTGGTTTGAGGACAAACAATACTGAACAGCATGAGTATTCGCGACTACTGATCTAATTATGAATGATTCAAGTAGTTGGTTAGGCCTCACTTTTCATGATGAATTAAGTTTGACTTAAATTAGCAAAGAAAAACCTAACAGGCTACCAACAAACACCATTCAAATTATCAATTTTATAAAGAAAAACAGCTGACAGTTCTGAGCTAAAAAAACTATAAGGTTTTCTTCAATTTATAAAAACTTACACACTCCACAATAGGCCTAATTCAATGTCTTTTATCTCAACTTTAAACACCATCAATTTTAATACTGGAAAGATCATTGAAAGATCATACTCGATATTAACATATGAAGAACTTCAATAATTATGAAATAGAGCAAGGCGAGAATTTAAATTTAAAGTGTATAAGGTTTTCGATCCCTGACTTCATTATTTGTTCACAAATGATGACAATGAAGTTATCTTTCCGGTTCCTTATAGGAAAAGTTAATTTAAGATAATCTAGAAGAAAGTATGACATGAGTAGAGATAACGACACGTGACAGACAAGAGAAATTTTCCTCTTCCACAAATGATAACAAATTAGAAATAAAGTCCTTACTTCAACAGAAACTTTAGACTTCGCTGTGTGGTTGAACATGTAATCAATTGCTTCTTCTCTTGTCCATCCTAACGCATGCATTCCCGTGTCCACCACAAGTCGACAGGCACGGTACATTTCTTCATTATAATGACCGTATCTGTATTACAAATTAAGCAAGCGGAATAACTAAAATTATACTTTATAGAATTTTTATGTTTGTCGACATATAAATTAGTACATTACAGTATCGTTAATTTAAATGGAAAGCTATTACTGATTTTTAGCAAGATATTCAAGTTTCTCAGAACAGAACTACGCGCAATTATTTCTGATTATATCTTATGTTATTCATACTATATAATGAAGAAAATATAAGTGGGTTGCAATATTTCTTGTACCTTTCCAAGGGATCGCCGTATAAATTCATGTCGAAACCAAGACCTTCCGCATATAATGCCCATCCTTCTACGAAGTAAGTGTACCTGGGAAATCGAGAAGGAGACATGCCCATGACCCCTCGTTCCATGGCTCTTCTGAAGAAAGGAAAGTCGGGGGACTCGATACTGTAAGATCGTTGAAAGTGATGACCTGGGTTCCCTTCATGCAAAGACAATGACATCATCCTGTATTTGGGTCTGAAAGTTTTGAAAGAAAAATCTCATTTTAGTGCTTATAAGGGATTAATACTCGTATGGATTGTTCATGATTGTTACAATATCTGGTCATGTAATATTAATCACGGTTGCTGATTATTTCAGCAAATACTTTATAGAATGAGAATATAATTAATGTAATTGAAATTAATTACTTTTATAATTTAAAGGGTCTGATTAATATAGAAACCTTATGAATGGAAAAAGAGATTAGTATTATAATAAATGATAGATGCTTCGTATTGTGGGAGAGAAAATTTTAACTGAAATTATATCAACCCTGGAAGCATAAATATACAGTATGGAAACGTAGGAACAAGGGTAGCATCATTAACTCCTTTCGTTCACAAATATTTTTTATTTAAAACACAAAGTATAGGATTTACTGTTATTCAAAACTATACATTCTAGTAATTAGTCACTTAAATTACAAACATTTTAGACTCCTCTGATAACAAAACCAAACCAAACCTATATTAAACATCGGAAGCATTTGTAGAAAAGTCGCATCTAAGTACAATATATATAATAATCTTATTTCGGGTCACCTGAAGATCAGGGCCCCCAGCCTTCTTTAGTTAGCTTTATAAGGCTAACTAACGAAAATATCACGACCTAACCTAACCAATCGTCAAGGACGTACATTGACCTAACGATTGGTTAGGTTAGGTCGTGATATTTTCGTTAGTTACCTTATAAAGCTAACTAAAGAAGGCTTGGGGCCCTGATCTTCAGGTCATCCACTAAACCTATATTAAACATCAAAAGCGTTGCCTTGTGAAGTTTAAATGTACCTTACGTGAAAGTACCTTAAGTTACTTTTTTCAATTTTTTTCTTTTCTGAACTTAAAATGAGAATTGACAGCAAAATATTACTATCAAATAGAACCAAATGTCCTCAATTTTAGCTAATAAGCTGGTTGTTGCGGTTTAGCTAATAAGTAGTTAGCTGCGGTAAAATAAAAAATATAATAGTTGATCTGCCCTTATAACGGGAACAATGTACAGGGTGTTCGAGAAGTCCCGTCACTCCTACAAAATGTACATATTGTAATAATAATTTTATTTGTGTGATTAATTGTATTTATATGTGGTAGGTGTACACTTCAGAAAGAAATCACTGTTTCACGTGTAGGAATTGTTGGAAAAACGGTCAAAAACCGTTCACAGGCTTCATATCTTTTCTGCATGTCTGTATCGCTTAATTCATTAACAAATGACAGGTGGTATGGTTTCATGCCGAGATCTTTTGTCATGTGGTCTCATTTTGGATATGGAGACTGCAAATTCTTGTGATCGTTTCCGAATCGATTTTTTCGGTGAACGAGCCACCGATGCAATCACACCACATTGTTGTTCTCGCGTTGTTGGGCTTCCCGACCGTGGTCTGTCCTTGATGGAGCCAGTGTCAAACAGCTTTTCTCTCAGCGTAATACCGTCTTGTTTGGTGGTGCAGCCTTATTGAATCTTGTGTTGAAATCATTCCTGGATATCATGCATCGTTTTGCCAGTATATGACCTTTGATGAGCCCATGTGCTCATCACTATCCTTTCTTCCAGAGTGCAAGTGGACTGGTTTGCCATTGTTCACACAACTCTAATACCTGGAAAAGAAAAAATGTCAATGAATCGCATATGAATTTAATTAATCACACAAAAATAAAATTGGTATTATAATATGTACATTTTGTAGACAGTGACGGGACTTTTCGAACACCCTGTACAGTAGGGCTCCTCTTGCGCATAATATAGAGCCAAAATTATAGTGTGCATTAGTATATCGCTAACCTTATAAACAAGGAATGCAACGGGTAGCGCTTTTACCGGGTAATCGGGTACGGGTACCGAAGTGTAATACCCGATCGGGTATTGAAGACGTTCCGAAATTTGTTAGTTAATAAGTCGCGGTACTAAACCGTGTGCAGTTCAAGCACTTGGCTTTACTATTATCTAATTTATCAATGACAAAATTGTCCCAAACCATACTACGATTTGCCATTTTGAATGTTTTGTTAAAAAATATTATACAAAAAATATATCCAGAAAACCTGCAAAACAATAAAATTAAAATTAAATTAGAATTTGGTTTTTATTACCCGTACCCGATTTTTTAGCAATTACCCGATCGGGTCGGGTATCATCGAATAGTCCATTACCCGATCCGGTCGGGTACCCGTGACATCCCTTTTTTAAACTAAACTTAATGGTAAAGTATGTGTTCCTCTAAATTTAAAGAAAACTTTAGATTTCCCCAAATATTTAGCCTATTATCTGCCACTGAAAGTTTACTGAAGATAATAGTTTTCCATGTATGACAGTTTCAACTCGTTCATATGGTATGTCAAAATTAAAAAATTTGTGAACAAAAACCTTTTAAAAATGAACAGTTTGATTTTTTTCAGCGGCTAGAATTTAAATTTTCATTCCTAAACATTTTTCTTCAAGTTCTTCAGCTTAACCACACCATCAGAATAAAATGTCTTTCACGTGGAGAAATAATATTTTTGTTTTAATGCCTAATGGTCCAATTACATATAATATTTATAAACCTTTGAATCTCGTTAATTTCAATGAAAAATATGAAGCTGCCTCGGGAAGTAGGGTTGGGAAGAAGGGGAGGCATCACTATATCGGGAAAGGAGTTAAGAATCATTAAGAAATAGTTGACGTAATTTGTTTATCCCCATTTTCTGTAGCTTTACTCTAAATTTTCGTATTTATAAAATGTAAAAGTAAAATAAATATTTGAGGATACATACTGCGAGTCGAGATAATAAGTCAGCACGTAGAAAACTCCAGGTCTTGACCCGTCGAAAGACCCCGATCGATAATAGGCTCCACTTTTATGAGGTGCAGGATCAGCAGCCACTCTGGAAGCAAGTTTATATTTCTTAAATCCACAAAATTGAGCACAAAAATGTATAAAAAAAAATGTTAATAAATGAAGAAGAATGTGAATGCAGCTGGTTTGGGTGGTGCATGTAGAAGTGTAGATCAGAGAGTGGAAGACATCAAGCTAAAGGAAATTGAACGAGCAGTATGAAAGCTGAAGAAAGGAAACCAGACATTGGTGAGATATGCATTGGTTTTGCTTCCGCCCGAATTGTTCATTTTGACGAAGGTCAAGCTTGTCAGTCCACTTTAGACCGACAGTTTAACGTGGAATCCGAACCACGCCCCACCAGCAGCCCAGCATCTTAACCACTAGGCTACCCAGGGTACCCATTTATCTACCAACCAATTTTTTTTCTATTGTGTGGAAAGATGAACAGCTGGGCTTTGCCGCGCGCCGGCTGCCGTCGTCGGGTCTCGATCCCGGGGCCGATGGATTCGTAGTCAGCGACGCTAACCAGTACACCACCGAGGCACACACACATATATATATATATATATATATATACATACAGGGTGGCGCAAAAGTTGCGCATCATAGGAATTTTCAGTGCTCATTGTAATATGTATATTATTTTTTCTTTTAGGTAGGGGATGGCTGCGAAATTAACAATAGACGAGAGGGTGAGCTTGGTTTTAATGCATTGAATACCAGGTACTACAAATCGATAAATCGGTATAGAATTTAAATTCTGTATCGATTCACGGATTTGTTGTACAGTGCTTACAATAAGTCTCGCGCCTCTGTCTCGTCCAAAGCTAGTCTGTTAGGTATAAAATGGGCGGTCCTTATGGCAGTGGAGGTGTGTTCGGATTGGTGCACATAATTGCTCTAACCCCATCAATGACGCCCACATTATCATTGTGTCGATCACTCTATCTATTTATGTATAGAGACATACTGTATATAGATATATATATATAGAGTATGCCGGGGATAACGTGTCTCAGTCCCAGCTATGGTAGTTGTCTTACAATTAACAGTCCCAAGTGCAAGTTACGTTAACACCTCCGCATAAACTAACCTGGACTAAAATAACATACGTGAAGTCCTTACCCACAAGCCATTTAAAAGGTGTGATTTAAAAGCTCTCTCTCTCTCTCTCTCTCTCTCTCTCTCTCTCTCTCTCTCCTTGGCTACTTTTCCAGGGTCAAGGTATTTTCTTCAACCTTTTTCCGTACCTGCCTCTGGCAGGGAGGGAGCGGAGGGTGGGGAGAGAGCCTTCTACTTTTCTATCCAGTTTTCTACTACTGCTAGCATAGTTGAAAGACAAAATTTTCCCTGGCACCCGTTGCCATTGGTACCTCCTCGGTATGGGCCGCAAGGCCTTTTGAGGTACTTCTTTTCCTTGTAACTCTCTCTCTCTCTCTCTCTCTCTCTCTCTCTCTCTCTCTCTCTCTAATTAGCAGCGACCTTAAGTTTACGAAACAGTGTGTAGAGGTGGAAAAGAAAGCCCAGAAACTATTGGGTTATATCAGGAGGCAATTTCAGTTTCGGAACAAGGAGATTGTGCTCTCACTGTACAATTCCCTTGTTCGGCCGTACCTGGAGTATGCTGTGCAGTTCTGGTCGCCCACCCTCAGGAAAGATATTGAGAGGCTGGAGCGAGTGCAGGCGAGGGCCACAAAGTTAATCCCTTCCGTTAGGCATATGGGCTACAATCGACGATTACGCGCCCTGAACTTGTTTTCGCTTGAAACTCGGAGGCTGCGCGGTCAACTGATCGAGGTTTTCAAGCTCTTATGAGGGTTCAACGATGTCGATTTTAGAAGTATGTTTAGTTTAAATGATAACCCAACTCGCAACAATGGTTGGAAGTTGGATTTGAAACGGTTTAGGACTAGTGTGTGGGAATTATGTTACGTATAAGATCTGTGACACATGGAACAGGTTACCTTCGGAAGTTGTGAACAGTTCCTCTGTGGATCAGTTCAAGAAAAGGGTAGACGAAATCTTGCACACTATTTGAGTGTGTAAAGACATTTAGGACCTCAGTCTGCGGAAATTTCTTTTCCTATAAAATAGTTAATATCTGGAACCAACTTCCCTCAGAGGTTGTTTCCAGTCAAAGTGTAAATCTGTTTAAAAATAGGCTAGACAAAGTACTGAACACACTCATAGTTTCAGATTAAAACCTCAGAAAACTCTGCAGGAGTTCGCTTGCTCGGTCTCTGTGAGCAAGCTAAATATAGAGCTATTTATATATTCTCCACTTTCCTGTAAAATTTCCTTGGCTACTTTTCCAGGGTCAAGGTATTTTCTTCAACCTTTTTCCGTACCTGCCTCTGGCAGGGAGGGAGCGGAGGGTGGGGAGAGAGCCTTCTACTTTTCTATCCAGTTTTCTACTACTGCTAGCATAGTTGAAAGACAAAATTTTCCCTGGCACCCGTTGCCATTGGTACCTCCTCGGTATGGGCCGCAAGGCCTTTTGAGGTACTTCTTTTCCTTGTAACTCCTTGTAACTCTCTCTCTCTCTCTCTCTGCTAATTAGCAGCGACCTTAAGTTTACGAAACAGTGTGTAGAGGTGGAAAAGAAAGCCCAGAAACTATTGGGTTATATCAGGAGGCAATTTCAGGTTCGGAACAAGGAGATTGTGCTCTCACTGTACAATTCCCTTGTTCGGCCGTACCTGGAGTATGCTGTGCAGTTCTGGTCGCCCACCCTCAGGAAAGATATTGAGAGGCTGGAGCGAGTGCAGGCGAGGGCTACAAAGTTAATCCCTTCCGTTAGGCATATGGGCTACAATCGACGGTTACGCGCCCTGAACTTGTTTTCGCTTGAAACTCGGAGGCTGCGCGGTCAACTGATCGAGGTTTTCAAGCTCTTACGAGGGTTCAACGATGTCGATTTTAGAAGTATGTTTAGTTTAAATGATAACCCAACTCGCAACAATGGTTGGACGTTGGATTTGAAACGGTTTAGGACTAGTGTGTGTGGGAATTACTTTACGTATAAGATCTGTGACACATGGAACAGGTTACCTTCGGAAGTTGTGAACAGTTCCTCTGTGGATCAGTTCAAGAAAAGGTTAGACCAAATCTTGCACACTATTTGAGTTTGTACAAAATTTTCCCTGGCACCCGTTGCCATTGGTACCTCCTTGGTATGGGCCGCAAGGCCTTTTGAGGTACTTCTTTTCCTTGTAACTCTCTCTCTCTCTCTCTCTCTCTCTCTCTCTCTCTCTCTCTCTCTCTCTCGGGTGAAGCGTAGTAACTCGACCTCGGGTGAAGCGTAGTAACTCGAGAGGCAGTAAGCTCGATCTCCGGCGGGCGAACTTTGTTAGCCTCAGGGATAGCGTAGCAGAGATGGGGTTAGAGGTTGGCGGCGATGTTGAGGGACTGTGGAGTGCATTCCGGGATGAGTTTATGGTGCTGCAGTCTGCTGCCATACCCTCAAAACAGGTCACCCCTGCTTCAACGCAGCCGAAGTGGTTCAATCGTGGCATCGCTTCGGCTATCCGAAATAGGAAAGTAGCGTATAGGAGGGCGAAGGCGAATCGTTCCCACGAGAACACTGAAGCGTATGTCCGCCTGTGTAGGGAAGTGAAGGCGAAGGTTAGGCTAGCGAAACGTAACGAAGAACTACGGGTGGCAAGCCTCTGCAAGGGGAACCCTAAGGAGTTCTTCAGTTATGTTAATAGTAGAAAGCCCATTAGAAGCATGATAGGTCCTTTAAAGGACGGAAGCGGCGTTCTGCGGACCTCCGACGCGGACATCGCTAATGTGCTTAATGAGTACTTTGCGGGAGTGTTCACCAGGGAGGATACCCGCGTCATCCCCGAGCCAGCTGTGAGGCACGAAGGTGCTGGCCTGGATAGTGTTAGATGTACCGCGACAGTCGTTGCTCATAGAATAGACAAACTAAGCGCGTTTAAGGCTCCTGGGCCAGACCAGTTTCTCCCCAGTGTTTTGCGAGAAGTGCGCGACCAGGTGGCTCCCCACCTGGCTACAGTCTTCAACAAATCGTTGGTGATGGGCCAGGTGCCTGGTGACTGGAGGGAGGCCAACGTGACCCCTATCTTTAAGAAAGGGGATCACGAAAGTCCAGGGAACTATCGTCCTATTAGTCTCACTTCAGTTGCAGGTAAATTATTAGAAAGGATAATAGCTGATAGAATCGTTGACCATTTGGATTCCTACAAGCTGCTTGGGGACTCCCAACATGGGTTTAGACGGCATAGGTCGTGTCTCACCAACTTGCTCGAGTTTTTCCACGTCATGTTGAGTGAGTACGATAAGAGTAGGGCGATTGATATACTTTATCTCGACTTTCAGAAAGCCTTTGATAAGGTACCTCACCGCCGGCTAATGGCGAAAGTGCGCGCGCTGGGTATCGGTGGGGAAATAGGTAGGTGGATTGAAAACTGGCTGAGGAATAGGCGGCAGAGGGTGATAATTAAAGGGGCTAGTTCGGGTTGGGCCTCGGTCACTAGTGGGGTTCCTCAGGGTTCCGTTTTGGGGCCGCTGTTGTTTACCATTTACATAAATGATATCGACGGTGGCATCGTCAGTCGGATCGCCAAATTCGCTGATGACACCAAGCTTGGGGCCAATGTTGGGACGCCCGAAGCGATCGAGGAACTGCGTGCGGACCTAGGTAGGATAGGAGAGTGGTCCGAAAAATGGCAAATGCCGTTTAACTTGGGTAAATGCAAAGTGATGCACATTGGCTACGCCAATCCAAGTCGGACTACTCGATGTTGGGCAGTAATATCGAGGTGACTGATTTAGAAAAGGACTTGGGTGTGCTAATTAGCAGCGACCTTAAGTTTACGAAAACAGTGTGTAGAGGTGGAAAAGAAAGCCCAGAAACTATTGGGTTATATCAGGAGGCAATTTCAGTTTCGGAACAAGGAGATTGTGCTCTCACTGTACAATTCCCTTGTTCGGCCGTACCTGGAGTATGCTGTGCAGTTCTGGTCGCCCACCCTCAGGAAAGATATTGAGAGGCTGGAGCGAGTGCAGGCGAGGGCCACAAAGTTAATCCCTTCCGTTAGGCATATGGGCTACAATCGACGGTTACGCGCCCTGAACTTGTTTTCGCTTGAAACTCGGAGGCTGCGCGGTCAACTGATCGAGGTTTTCAAGCTCTTATGAGGGTTCAACGATGTCGATTTTAGAAGTATGTTTAGTTTAAATGATAACCCAACTCGCAACAATGGTTGGAAGTTGGATTTGAAACGGTTTAGGACTAGTGTGTGTGGGAATTACTTTACGTATAAGATCTGTGACACATGGAACAGGTTACCTTCGGAAGTTGTGAACAGTTCCTCTGTGGATCAGTTCAAGAAAAGGGTAGACGAAATCTTGCACACTATTTGAGTGTGTAAAGACATTTAGGACCTCAGTCTGCGGAAATTTCTTTTCCTATAAAATAGTTAATATCTGGAACCAACTTCCCTCAGAGGTTGTTTCCAGTCAAAGTGTAAATCTGTTTAAAAATAGGCTAGACAAAGTACTGAACACACTCATAGTTTCAGATTAAAACCTCAGAAAACTCTGCAGGAGTTCGCTTGCTCGGTCTCTGTGAGCAAGCTAAATATAGAGCTATTTATATATTCTCCACTTTCCTGTAAAATTTCCTTGGCTACTTTTCCAGGGTCAAGGTATTTTCTTCAACCTTTTTCCGTACCTGCCTCTGGCAGGGAGGGAGCGGAGGGTGGGGAGAGAGCCTTCTACTTTTCTATCCAGTTTTCTACTACTGCTAGCATAGTTGAAAGACAAAATTTTCCCTGGCACCCGTTGCCATTGGTACCTCCTCGGTATGGGCCGCAAGGCCTTTTGAGGTACTTCTTTTCCTTGTAACTCCTTGTAACTCTCTCTCTCTCTCTCTCTCTGCTAATTAGCGGCGACCTTAAGTTTACGAAACAGTGTGTAGAGGTGGAAAAGAAAGCCCAGAAACTATTGGGTTATATCAGGAGGCAATTTCAGGTTCGGAACAAGGAGATTGTGCTCTCACTGTACAATTCCCTTGTTCGGCCGTACCTGGAGTATGCTGTGCAGTTCTGGTCGCCCACCCTCAGGAAAGATATTGAGAGGCTGGAGCGAGTGCAGGCGAGGGCTACAAAGTTAATCCCTTCCGTTAGGCATATGGGCTACAATCGACGGTTACGCGCCCTGAACTTGTTTTCGCTTGAAACTCGGAGGCTGCGCGGTCAACTGATCGAGGTTTTCAAGCTCTTACGAGGGTTCAACGATGTCGATTTTAGAAGTATGTTTAGTTTAAATGATAACCCAACTCGCAACAATGGTTGGACGTTGGATTTGAAACGGTTTAGGACTAGTGTGTGTGGGAATACTTTACGTATAAGATCTGTGACACATGGAACAGGTTACCTTCGGAAGTTGTGAACAGTTCCTCTGTGGATCAGTTCAAGAAAAGGTTAGACCAAATCTTGCACACTATTTGAGTTTGTACAAAATTTTCCCTGGCACCCGTTGCCATTGGTACCTCCTTGGTATGGGCCGCAAGGCCTTTTGAGGTACTTCTTTTCCTTGTAACTCTCTCTCTCTCTCTCTCTCTCTCTCTCTCTCTCTCTCTCTCTCTCTCGGGTGAAGCGTAGTAACTCGACCTCGGGTGAAGCGTAGTAACTCGAGAGGCAGTAAGCTCGATCTCCGGCGGGCGAACTTTGTTAGCCTCAGGGATAGCGTAGCAGAGATGGGGTTAGAGGTTGGCGGCGATGTTGAGGGAGTGTGGAGTGCATTCCGGGATGAGTTTTATGGTGCTGCAGTCTGCTGCCATACCCTCAAAACAGGTCACCCTGCTTCAACGCAGCCGAAGTGGTTCAATCGTGGCATCGCTTCGGCTATCCGAAATAGGAAAGTAGCGTATAGGAGGGCGAAGGCGAATCGTTCCCACGAGAACACTGAAGCGTATGTCCGCCTGTGTAGGGAAGTGAAGGCGAAGGTTAGGCTAGCGAAACGTAACGAAGAACTACGGGTGGCAAGCCTCTGCAAGGGGAACCCTAAGGAGTTCTTCAGTTATGTTAATAGTAGAAAGCCCATTAGAAGCATGATAGGTCCTTTAAAGGACGGAAGCGGCGTTCTGCGGACCTCCGACGCGGACATCGCTAATGTGCTTAATGAGTACTTTGCGGGAGTGTTCACCAGGGTGGATACCCGCGTCATCCCCGAGCCAGCTGTGAGGCACGAAGGTGCTGGCCTGGATAGTGTTAGATGTACCGCGACAGTCGTTGCTCATAGAATAGACAAACTAAGCGCGTTTAAGGCTCCTGGGCCAGACCAGTTTCTCCCCAGTGTTTTTGCGAGAAGTGCGCGACCAGGTGGCTCCCCACCTGGCTACAGTCTTCAACAAATCGTTGGTGATGGGCCAGGTGCCTGGTGACTGGAGGGAGGCCAACGTGACCCCTATCTTAAGAAAGGGGATCACGAAAGTCCAGGGAACTATCGTCCTATTAGTCTCACTTCAGTTGCAGGTAAATTATTAGAAAGGATAATAGCTGATAGAATCGTTGACCATTTGGATTCCTACAAGCTGCTTGGGGACTCCCAACATGGGTTTAGACGGCATAGGTCGTGTTCACCAACTTGCTCGAGTTTTTCCACGTCATGTTGAGTGAGTACGATAGAGTAGGCGATTGATATACTTTATCTCGACTTTCAGAAAGCCTTTGATAAGGTACCTCACCGCCGGCTAATGGCGAAAGTGCGCGCGCTGGGTATCGGTGGGGAAATAGGTAGGTGGATTGAAAACTGGCTGAGGAATAGGCGGCAGAGGGTGATAATTAAAGGGGCTAGTTCGGGTTGGGCCTCGGTCACTAGTGGGTTCCTCAGGGTTCCGTTTTGGGGCCGCTGTTGTTTACCATTTACATAAATGATATCGACGGTGGCATCGTCAGTCGGATCGCCAAATTCGCTGATGACACCAAGCTTGGGGCCAATGTTGGGACGCCCGAAGCGATCGAGGAACTGCGTGCGGACCTAGGTAGGATAGGAGAGTGGTCCGAAAAATGGCAATGCCGTTTAACTTGGTAAATGCAAAGTGATGCACATTGGCTACGCCAATCCCAAGTCGGATACTCGATGTTGGGCAGTAATATCGAGGTGACTGATTTAGAAAAGGACTTGGGTGTGCTATTAGCAGCGACCTTAAGTTTACGAAAACAGTGTGTAGAGGTGGAAAAGAAAGCCCAGAAACTATTGGGTTATATCAGGAGGCAATTTCAGTTTCGGAACAAGGAGATTGTGCTCTCACTGTACAATTCCCTTGTTCGGCCGTACCTGGAGTATGCTGTGCAGTTCTGGTCGCCCACCCTCAGGAAAGATATTGAGAGGCTGGAGCGAGTGCAGGCGAGGGCCACAAAGTTAATCCCTTCCGTTAGGCATATGGGCTACAATCGACGGTTACGCGCCCTGAACTTGTTTTCGCTTGAAACTCGGAGGCTGCGCGGTCAACTGATCGGTTTTCAAGCTCTTATGAGGGTTCAACGATGTCGATTTTAGAAGTATGTTTAGTTTAAATGATAACCCAACTCGCACAATGGTTGGAAGTTGGATTTGAAACGGTTTAGGACTAGTGTGTGTGGGAATTACTTTACGTATAAGATCTGTGACACATGGAACAGGTACCTTCGGAAGTTGTGAACAGTTCCTCTGTGGATCAGTTCAAGAAAAGGTTAGACGAAATCTTGCACACTATTTGAGTGTGTAAAGACATTTAGGACCTCAGTCTGTGGAAATTTCTTTTCCTATAAAATAGTTAATATCTGGAACCAACTTCCCTCAGAGGTTTTCCAGTCAAAGTGTAAATCTGTTTAAAAATAGGCTAGACAAAGTACTGAACACACTCATAGTTTAGATTAAAACCTCAGAAAACTCTGCAGGAGTTCGCTTGGTCGGTGTCTCTGTGAGCAAGCTAAATATAGAGCTATTTATATATTCTCCACTTTCCTGTAAAATTTCCTTGGCTACTTTTCCAGGGTCAAGGTATTTTCTTCAACCTTTTTCGTACCTGCCTCTGGCAGGGAGGGAGCGGAGGGTGGGGAGAGAGCCTTCTACTTTACTATCCAGTTTTCTACTACTGCTAGGATAGTTGAAAGAAAAATAAACTTTTACAAAATTTTCCCTGGCTCCCGTTGCCATTGGTACCTCCTCGGTATGGGCCGCAAGCCTTTTGAGGTACTTCTTTTCCTTGTAACTCCTCCTTGTAACTCTCTCTCTCTCTCTCTCTCTCTCTCTCTCTCTCTCTCTCTCTCTCTCTAATGGCGAACGTGCGCGCGCTGGGTATCGGTGGGGAAATAGGTAGGTGGGTAGAAAACTGGCTGAAGAATAGGCGGCAGAGGGTTGTAATTAAAGGGGCTAGTTCGGGTTGGGCCTCGGTCACTAGTGGGGTTCCTCAGGGTTCCGTTTTGGGCCGCTGTTGTTTATCATTTACATAAATGATATCGACGGTGGCATCGTCAGTCGGATCGCCAAATTCGCTGATGACACCAAGCTTGGGGCCAATGTTGGGACGCCCGAAGCGATCGAGGAACTGCGTGCGGACCTAGGTAGGATAGGAGAATGGTCCGAAAAATGGCAAATGCCGTTTAACTTGGGTAAATGCAAAGTGATGCACATTGGCTACGCCAATCCCAAGTCGGACTACTCGATGTTGGGGAGTCATATCGAGGTGACTGATTTAGAAAAGACTTGGGTGTGGTAATTAGCAGCGACCTTAAGTTTACGAAACAGTGCGTAGAGGTGGAAAAGAAAGCCCAGAAACTATTGGGTTATATCAGGAGGCAATTTCAGTTTCGGAACAAGGAGATTGTGCTCTCTCTGTACAATTCCCTTGTTCGGCCGCACCTGAAGTATGCTGTGCAGTTCTGGTCGCCCACCCTCAGGAAAGATATTGAGAGGCTGGAGCGAGTGCAGGCGAGGGCCATAAAGTTAATCCCTTCCGTTAGGCATATGGGCTACAATCGACGGTTACGCGCCCTGAACTTGTTTTCGCTTGAAACTCGGAGGCTGCGCGGTCAACTGATCGAGGTTTTCAAGCTCTTACGCGGCTTCAGCGATGTCGATTTTAGAAGCATGTTTAGTTTAAATGATAACCGAACTCGCAACAATGGTTGGAAGTTGGATTTGAAACGGTTTAGGACTAGTGTGTGTGGGAATTACTTTACGTATAAGATCTGTGACACATGGAACAGGTTACCTTCGGAAGTTGTGAACAGTTCCTCTGTGGATCAGTTCAAGAAAAGGGTAGACGAAATCTTGCACACTATTGGAGTGTGTAAAGACATTTAGGACCTCAGTCTGCGGAAATTTCTTTTCCTATAAAATAGTTAATATCTGGAACCAACTTCCCTCAGAGGTTGTTTCCAGTCAAAGTGTAAATGTGTTTAAAAATAGGCTAGACAAAGTACTGAATACTCTCATAGTTCAAGACTAAAACATAAGAAAACTCTGCAGGAGATCGCTTGCACGGTGTCTCTGTGAGCAAGCTAAATATAGAGCTCTTTATATATTCTCCACTTTCCTGTAAAATTTCCTTGGCTACTTTTCCAGGGTCAAGGTATTTTCTTCAACCTTTTTCCCTACCTGCCTCTGGCAGGGAGGGAGCGGAGGGTGGGGAGAGAGCCTTCTACTTTTCTATCCAGTTTTCTACTACTGCTAGGATAGTTGAAAGAAAAATAAACTTTTACAAAATTTTCCCTGGCACCCGTTGCCATTGGTACCTCCTCGGTATGGGCCGCAAGGCCTTTTGAGGTACTTCTTTTCCTTGTAACTCCTTGTAACTCTCTCTCTCTCTCTCTCTCTCTCTCTCTCTCTCTCTCTGTATACACCGCAGGGGGTATAAAGGTTATGACATTTTTTCTGGATGTTGTAAACTTTATGCTTGGGGTGTGACAGCCCTCCGGTCCCGAGTCGTGGGATTCTAGAGAAATTGGCTGCCAGTTTCTTTAGGTTCTCTCTCTCTCTTTCGGGAGGGCGGGTAAAGTATGTTGTACAATCCTGTCCCGTGGGTTACTAGGACCCCATCCCATCCCTACTCTGTCCTTTTAGCTTACATTAATGATGTTCTCCCCTGACTGAAAAAAAAAAAAAAAAAAAAAAACTTTTCTTTTAGTATAAAGTATTTTTCTCTTCTTTTACTATTAGGACCCTACTGCTACCTCATGCGTGGGAAGAGAGGCTTTGGAACCTCTATAAATAACACCATTTAACGCTCGTAGGTTGTGAGAGACTGGGATGGAGGGGTCCCAGGCGTAGGGGCGCGATGAATGGAGTGTGGCTAGTGCCCCGTTAAGCCCATTCCTAACGCGTAATGGCCTGACCAGCCCCCTGCGACCGTTCTTTGGTGACCAATTGATGGTGCTTGGCTGTACTGCTCTGAGGTGAGAGAGCTTTACTGCCCAGCTGGCTGCCAGGCCAACGTAAAGTCTCGGGCGTAGACTCTGGGTCTGGTGGGATATCCCTTGAACACTGGATTCTAAGAGTTTGGCCGCTTGTAAGTGACTAGTAAGACTTAGTAAGGGGCTGCATCTCGCTGGCGCTCCTGGCGGAAAATCCGTGATGCCTGCGTCGCGAGTGTTTGTCAGTTGGTAGCTGCGACACGTTTGAGATTGTCCGGCCCTGGGGAGACCTTTGGTCGGTGCGGAAGCAGCGAGAGGTGTAGTCTTCTGGAAGGGATGAACGTCACTTGCAAGTAGGTGGATGCGTCTACGCGCGGATGAATTCACCCCACCCCCTTTTTATATACTGGTCAGAACGTTTTTGATAGTTTCATTGCTAGAACGCTTTATCTTATTCAGAGTATTCAGAAAAAAAAAAAAGAGAAAATATGGCAGGGCCAGCTAAATTGAAAGCAGAATGCTTTAAATGTAAAGTTAATCATTGGTGCGTTGACTTCCCTGAAGGTAGTATCAGCGATATCACATCCCTTAGTGTATGTTTGTTTTGTAAACTTAGAGACAACCACGAAAAGGAAGTTAAAGAGCTAAAGGAATTAGTAAAAAAGCTTGAAGCTAGGGTCGTCGCACTGGAAATCCAACCCAGTGGACAAGATCAAACTAAAAACACACCAGCAGATTAAACTGTAAGATTAAGCATCTAGAACAAAGCGTGGCACGCTTGGAAAACACGGTGACTATTCCGGAAAATAGAACGGAGGAACAAGAATTCAAATTGGTCAAAAATAAAGACCCTCCAAACCAAAACCAAAACATAAGGATTTGGAACCCACTACCATCAAAAATTAAGTTTCACTTACTTGCTGATGAGGAGGATGAATCCTTTTTAATTGGGGATTCTATGCTAAGGAATCAAGGGGACTTTTCGAAGCAGACGGGTGACCAAGAGAAAACTCCGATGTTTTCCGGGTGCCACAAGCCAGATAATTAATAGGGAATTAGGCAAAATTAATATCAAGAATAAGAGTTGCCCTATCATTGTCCATGTTGGTGGCAATGACGTTTTTCTGGGAGGGACAGGAGGGCAGACAGAGCCCATTATAAAAGAATTTAAGAACCTAACTGACAAGGTTAGGGATAGGACAGACATGGGTATGGTCGTAGGAATTCTCCCTCGAATGCGTGCTAGTGATTATACTCTAAGTAAAGCCATTAGCATAAATAAAAGAGTTAAACGCATGTGTGAGGAAAAAGGCCTAAAGTTTGTCGATTTTTGGCCTACATTCTACGGAAATGGGGAATACTTTGGTTCGGACGGGATACATTTTAACCAGAAGGGGAAAAAGAAGTATGGTGATTTACTGAACATTAATTTGTATAATCTTTTTAAACTAGGACCCCCCAAACCAGTAATTGATCTTGCTTCCCAAACAGTTAAACCTACTCCCCCAGCAGGTAGTCACCCTCCCCCTAGCAGGTAGTCACCCTCCCCCAGCAGGTAGTCACCCTCCCCCAGCAGGTAGTCACCCTCCCCCAGTAGTTAGTCCCCCTCCAACAGCAGGTAGTGACTCTCCTTCCACGTTGGAGGGGACTCAGGCTCCTGCGGAGATTGTCCCCTCGTTAGTGAGGGGCTCTTCAACTCCCGACAGCCCTGGCTGTTCGGGAAACGGGTCGTGCTAGGGGGCGGTCAGAATAGGGGAGGCTCCCTCCGTGCAATGCTTTTTAATGCTAGGTCGATCAGGAACTTTTACAAAATTTTCCCTGGCACCCGTTGCCATTGGTACCTCCTCGGTATGGGCCGCAAGGCCTTTTGAGGTACTTCTTTTCCTTGTAACTCCTTGTAACTCTCTCTCTCTGCAGGAGATCGCTTGCACGGTGTCTCTGTGAGCAAACTAAATATAGAACTATTTATATATTCTCCACTTTCCTGTAAAATTTCCTTGGCTACTTTTCCAGGGTCAAGGTATTTTCTTCAACCTTTTTCCCTACCTGCCTCTGGCAGGGAGGGAGCGGAGGGTGGGGAGAGAGCCTTCTACTTTTCTATCCAGTTTTCTACTACTGCTAGGATAGTTGAAAGAAAAATAAACTTTTACAAAATTTTCCCTGGCACCCGTTGCCATTGGTACCTCCTCGGTATGGGCCGCAAGGCCTTTTGAGGTACTTCTTTTCCTTGTAACTCTCTCTCTCTCTGCATGGCAATGTATGCATATAACGTTAATAATAACCGAAACTCGAGAAAATATACTCTCTGCCTTCCGCTCTATCCCAAATCCTTTTCCCTTAGTAACCTCTTAATACAAACTAATCTATCATATTTTGCGACTTTTTAACTCTGGTAGGATTCAATTCCATTCCTATAGTGTAAGATACTTAAATTCATGTGTGTATTATGCCATATGATGTGCGTAATAAATAATCATTTTTAAATAGTTGGAGCGTTCAAGGTCATCTGTAATAATCTATAGACTACCCCTCAAGCCCACTCTCAACACTTAGATTCCCCTAAGACACAGGCGTCTTCAAGTAACATGAATGCGTAGAGATCTAAGGTGTTAGATTCCATATTATATAATTTATGTGCTAGGTTTAAGAGCGCTGGCATTGAAGGATGGAAGGAAGGGACAGTAAAAGCGATAATAGGTTTAATGAAGGAAGTGGAATGAGGATGGAGGTAAGCGTTGCTATGTCGAGGGAAACGAGGTTGGGTGGGGAATTACGAAGGGAGGACGAAAGGGAGCCAGAGTTTATTAATCTAATTCTGCCACCACGTTCTCCTGATATGAATCCGATTGAAAACCTTTTGGCAATAATGATTAACGAATCGGAGCAACGCAATGAAAGAACATTTGAAGCACTTTTAGCTCACACGAGGAATAGTTGGGAGAGCTTACGTCGAACACCAAACATTCCCAACAATCTGGCCTCTTCTATGCCGCAACGATTGCAAGAAATTATTGATGCCGGAGGAAGCTATAGGAAATACTGATGTTAAAGCCATGACGTAAATGTGTATCGAATATATATTTATGTTAATATAGAATTTTATCATATTTTTATGTTTGACATCTATAAAAGTATATATTGTGACCATGAAAGAACTTTACTTATCCTTAGTTAGAATCTTTTCTTGCAATGTCTACGCTCGTGGAGATGATAATATATGCATTGTTGAAACAAACTATGAGAAGGTAATAGTTTCAGGAAAAAAATAAAAACTGGCAACATCGAGGCCATCACATGTTTATGGGAATTGTCATATGATATGCTACCAATAAACTCTTATATACTACTATATACAGTATACTATATTACGTAATAATTACGATGAACAAATCAAATGCAAATTTCTCTGATTCACGGCCCACCAGTCTTGCTTTAGACTAATGACTTTCATAAGATGGAATAGGTTACCACTCAAAACAATGGATAAACTATCTATTAGTGAGACGACCGTGACTTCCTCGAAATGCGAGCGCGTGAGAGGTTCACTGAGGAATTTGGTCATTAGATTCTTCACGTAGGATATGTATCACAAACAACAATATTGACAACAATATTGACAACAATATTGACAACAATTCCCAACAATTACTTAATATCAATCATTGCATTTGGGCAAATAATTTAGACCTGCGTCAAAATAACTTAGGTATCATGCCATGATTTGGGATATTTGCCGAATCTGTCGTTCTCTATAGTCTACAGTATATATTGAGACGGTATAATGTAATGCCCAGCTAATATTATGATGACTAGGATTGCTCCATAACCATCCCAACATCCCGAAACTTTGTCATTCTGCTTCTTAATCATTTGTATTTTAAACACTAAAATGTAGCAGAAGTGACGTAATAATGGACGTCATTGATGGGGTTAGAGCAATTATGTGCACCAATCCGAACACACCTCCGCTGCCATAAGGACCGCCCATTTTATACCCAACAGACTAGCTTGGGACGAGACAGAGGCGCGAGACTTATTGTAAGCACTGTACATACATTAAAACCAAGTTCACCCTCCTGTCTATTGTTAATTTCGCAGCCATCCCCTACCTAAAAGAAAAAAATATATATTATAATCAACACTGAAAGTTCCTATGATGCGCTGCTTTTGCGCCACCCTGCATATATATAATATAATCCATCCCCATTGTCCGCTTTTACGCTTATTCGTCGTTATTCACGATCATCCTCCCCCCATATCTGTCACGTATTCCGCTTATCCGTTTTTTTTTGCCCATTAGCCCTGAAACGAAGTGACACGCATTTCGTCGTTCGTTCATCCATTCGTTGTCTGGGGCATTGTCTTGTTCTAGTACTTTCGAACTTCAAAGCTTCCTTCAGTTTGTTCTCTGAACGCCATAGTCGGTGATTGTCTTTCGTTGGTCTGGTTATTATATGGTGAAATAATTTATTAAATTTATTTACATTGGCCTCTAACTTCTAAGAGTGACTCTAGTGGTGCTGTGAGTAAAAGGCCCAGGAAACCTGTGAAATTGGAAATGAAATTAGACATGATAAAGCGTGCGCAACAAGGTGAGCGTAGTGTGGATATCGCCAGACATCTTGGAATTTCACCAACGATAGTTGAAGGAGGCGGATATATATAAACAATATGCAACGGTAACAACAATTGTTACTGCAAACATGGTAAGAGGTGGGGATTTTTTGTTAATTAAAATGGACGAACTGTTAATGTGGATAGAGGACCAAACCTAAAAGTGAGTACAGTGTTAATTTAGGAGAAGTCTTCAAGCGCTTTTAGGTACTTGAAAAATAAGGAAGGCGAGAGTATTGCTTTATTTATCGTTTGATATTCATTTTCTATGTTTTTGGAGACTTATACTATTATATCAAGGCTAAAAACATGTTAGAACGTAATTTTTCAACTATTAAAGGCACTTTATATTTAAAAACTAGGGACCTAAGAATGTAACCATCATTTATAACATTGGGTGTATGGGAAATCGTTATTCGTTATCCGTCACGTTTTCAAGGAACCAATTAACGACAGATATTGGCGATTGACTGTATATAATTTCTTGGAAGTCACCTGTTAAAATGCCTTTTAATCATAACATTAGTTTCGTAGATTAAGCAGTATGTAATAATAACCTGAGTTCTGCTTTCGGGATGTTCTTGAAGATCTGCGACAGGCGAGGAGAAATCAGATCTTGGGCGATGCGTTCATATCCCGCGATTAAGTCATCGGAATTATTGTAGTAATTATTCGGATCATTTCGAATCATGTTTGCGAACTCGAGCGTACTCATGTTTTCGTAACCCATCTCATCAATGATCTGCGTAGGAGGTACGTGATTTCATTTAAACAATTCGTTTCGCATCAAAGTCAATCTCTCTAAACAACTTTAGTACACAAAATATGAAGTTATTTCTTGATATATTTCGATGCAATAAATTTAAAGTCTGAACTGAATTTATATTTTTAAATAGAAAAACTTCATTCATATTCTATAAAATGGATAAGGTTACAGGTGATTTTGGAAACACTGTTACATAGAATATATATGAACACAATTGTTGAATGCGTCAAATCTCAAATTAAACCATGCAAAGAAGGTGCAAAATTCTTTACCCGTTTTGTGGGGATGAGAGAAATATTTTGATCAATTTAAAAAACTTGACAAACCTGAATAACAGCCACTATTCTTTCCTTGTGTTTCAAACACTATTTAAACATGATTTTAGAAGGAGCGCAGTAGTTGACCAAAGAACTCTGTCAATCTCTGTGCTTTGCAAAGCTTCTTTGAATACGCCGACCAAAGATTCTCTGGAATTTTGGTCGTGTCGTCTTCGAGTGAGTATTGCAGAGAGCGACTTCAGTTAGTTGTTTGATAATTGCACCAGGTTTTCGCACAGATGAAGTAGGCTGATTTACCAGGACATCGTCCGAGTTCAACTTACTAAAAATTGCTACATTGATGTTGTCTGTCAAAACTACAGAAATATCCTCCAAAACCGGTAAAGAATGTTGTTATACTCTTTACAGTTACGTTACTACCTTTTGCATCTCTTCTTCAATTCTTTCAACTTCACTGAAACCGATATTCTGAATTTCTTCTGCAGTATAATTGGTCGATGTGTGGAACCTTCAAAAAATTTTGTGGAAGTGTTATTTGTAATGGAAGTGTCTTTCAGGATCGTTTAATACTTTCTTGAATGCGAAATAAATGTCGTTCTTGGGATTATATTAAGAAACTGTTAACTTACCAGATGAGGCTATCGTAGAATTCGTCTCCTCTGTTGATGGATGTAATTGCAATATCTTCCCTTGTCACGTACTCATTTAAAACGTAGTCCAAAAGTTTTTCATAAGCGGGGCTTATCTACAACATATAAAATAGCTATGTGACTTTTTTTTGCGAAATGTGAAAGATTACCATCTATGTCAGTGATGTGTAGGACTCGGGACCGGTCTCTGTCTCAGCCATGGTGGTCTCTACTACATCACTGTGATGTTCCTCAAGTGCAACGAACACTTATCTTGTTTTAAGTAGGCAGTTAACTGCTGAGAAATGTTACAAACTATAAATGTGTGAATAAATTATGAGTAAATTTTGCAATTGTCACTTGATAACCTCTTTAGAATCTTTATTCATGAATGTTAAATACAGAGCTTAGGAATCAGGCATTACACAATATTGAATACATGCAAAAATTGCATATGGTCTCAGTTTCGGTCATGGTGGTCTCGACTACATCACTGCTATGTCATTCAATTTTACTGTCATATGCAATTGAATCTCCTACATAAATTAAACTAGTGATTTTGGCAGCTAAAATCAGCGTAAAGTTATTCATGTATTGCAGCAGCGGAGGTGTATTGTACAGGGTGGCCATAAAGTCTGGAAACATGGGATATAGCCTACTGTATTACGATAATTATTTTTTTCCGTTGTTCATTATCTTCACAAATTCTTCATACGATCCTATGTTTCCAGACTTTGACCATCTTGTATTTTAGTTGAGTGAATACTTACATCTTGAGCAATGGCGGATCGAACTCTCTCTTGTATGTCTCTTATTTGTTCTGAAGTAAAAGTGTCAGGGAAGCCGTCTCTGAAGAAGTTATATAATGGGAATTCTGTCGGGTCCTCAACCGCAAACCTTCCTATTGACTGATTTAGATGTTTCTGAAAAATGTTTGAGTATTTAGTCATTGAAAGTTTAGAATAGTATAGAATTTCGAAGTTTTTTGAAGGTTCTTTTTTATTAAAAAAAAAAAAAACCAGATTCCAACGCCGATAACTTAATTTGGTGCTGGTTAAGTGTGCGGTCTACCTACGATTCGGCGGTCTACCTTTTAATTATAGCTTCTTATCTTGTTTACTAATTGTTTGTTTACATCCCATTGTCAATCGCCCTTGACGATTGGTTAGGTTTAGTCATGATATTTTCGTTAGTTTTAAGGAAAATATCATGATTAAACCTAACCAATCGTAGGTAGACCGCACACTTAACCAGCACCCTTAATTTTTATCAATGATCATAAGATGAATTTTCTCCAAAACTTCTGGACAACTGGTTGGATTATTTTACTGTCTCCATGAAATAAATTAAAAGGTCATTTTATATCTGACCTTCTTGTTTAACAAAGATAAAGCGTGTTTACTCTTCAGCCTCTGACCCAAGATTCATAAAACTTTCAAAAGTCGATGGCTTACAGATTTTCATGGGCATATTCAAACCTCGAGTTCTTAAACATTTGAAGAGATGTTTTTGCCTTTTAATAAGCTTTACATTATAAATTGACTGAGAGGTGGTCGTAAATTTCTTTGTATCTCGCTACATTGAGAATGTTTCAACATAAATTTTCTTTTAAACAATTACAAACTTTAAAACATCTTTTCCTTCATAACATTAGTAATTTTGTAAGATTATTTCGTTCATCATATTATAAAGGTTTGAAAGTTTAAATAAATAACGATGTCGGAAGCCAATAAAAATAAATCCTCAAAAGTCTGATTTCCCCAATGAGTTGGGGTGAGAAGGCAAACAAAAAAAGTAAAAACTTACTTGTGCACCTTCCGTTTAGAATTGACAAAAATATTGAAAATGTTTAAGAAATATGATTATATTATAATATTCAAGAAAGATTTGTACTTCTCATACTTTCTTCACACTCAAAACAATTACAACTAGGGCTGGGCATCCGGCATCCTGGAAATAAAGTAGACGGCTCATTTCCCGGGATTTCCCGATATTCTATTTTCAGGGGAGACTTTGGACCTTTTCCAGTTTGTGTACCGTTTTTCATACCGTTTTTCATAATTAATTTTTCTGAAACGTCTGCCAATAAAACTTCAATATGTATCGCTTCATCGTTCTTATTCCTCAAAATTATTAATATAAACACCCAGGAATGTCTGTTTGTCAGTCGGTCACTCTCAGGAATGTCTGTCAGCCATTGACGATTGGTTAGGTTAAGTCGTGATATTTTCGTTAGCTTTAACCAAAATATCACGACTTAACCTAACCATTCGTCAAGGGCGTACAATTAACCTAAAAAAATAAATTAAAAAATTGATGATATCACTCATTTTTTATCTGAAAAGAAGCAAAAATTAATTATATGAAAAACGGTACACAAACTGGAAAAGGTCCGAGACTTTTAAACACAATTTTATTATGAGGTATATTTATTTTATGCAAAGGATTTTCACAATTGAACTTTTCGTTCACTTGTTTTTTAAACTTTGAAAACCGTTTTCGCTTGAGTATGGGGTGAAATAATATCACGGGATCCCGGATGCCCAGCCCTAATTACAACCTTGCTGTCAGAATTAGAAATATAGAAGTCGTTAAAACGAATAAAAACGTTCCACAGCTGAATTAAATGTAATTTATTGTAATGATCCTCTAACAATTTTTACTGGAAACGGTAAAATTTATCAATGACTTTTGTTTCAATATCAGTATTCTAAACGAATTTTGTGAGATTACAGTATATACAATTAACTATTTATTTAAAGCAACAATATTTCCTCATTTTAGTACTCTCTACAGCGGTGGCATTTGACCTTTTTCCTACCGTTACCTCTTGAGCTAGCCAAGAAAACCGTAATTACCCCCCTCCCCTTTTCCCCTTTTCAAATGGAAAATATGAGAAAAGGAGAATTAGGAAAGAATTACGAAACATTGGCGTCAACTCATTACCCCCACGTTAAATACCACTGCTCTACATTGTCAGTCTGTATGTATACTAACCATAGAAATTTCATGGTAAGTGATGTTGTTCAATACTCCAGCCTTCATGACATCTATTATCTGATCTATCTGTAAAGATAACTTTTCTAGTCTCCTTATCATGACCTCATAATCTTCATACGTGTTCAACAACATCAGTTTAAACAGTTTCTCAATATCTACTTGGGGTCCTTCCAAGTAATTCATAGGCAAATAAAAACTGCAAATTAAATAGAAGTTGATGTTATTAAAGAGTTAATGCAGGTATTGTGAAAACCTCCAGAAATTAATTGAAAACAAAAGGACATTTTAAAACTTTAAAGGGTTAAGATTCAGTAGAACACATCCACCAAACTCAATATTGATATTTATACAGTGAGATAGAACGAAAAAAAATAAGAATATTTTATTCGATACTAATTTTGGCGGAAATTCCTATTTATCGAGATATTTACTTTCAAAATTATTAAATTTTGGGGCCATTATTCACTCGTCAAACCATCTTGTCCGGTGCGTATGTAGTCATGTTATTATCATTAACCAATCAGCGACTGCCCCTTTGTCACGTGACCCCCTCGCGCATGTCGGGCGCTGAAATTTGAATTCAACAGTTGCTTTTAAATGGCTGTGTGTGGTGCGTGTTGTAAGTCCGAGTGGGACGTTATTAAACAAGTTTTGAGGGACGATAGCGCTGCTGTCGCTATATTTCGAGCTCACGGCGTGCTCAAGACCTCTCTTACGTGTCCTCAGTGTGGTAATTAACTTAATTACCGTGAAGCCTCCATAATTAATGTGCGCTGATAAATAATATTTCCAACTACTTACCTTTCCAGGTCCTGAATTCATTATGGGGTACCCATGCCCGGTTACGTTAATTGAATGCCAGGTTAGGTCAACTGACAATTGTTTAGGTTGTTATTTTCGTTAGTTTTAACTGCACGCTCTCGACGATTGGTTAGGTTAGGTTACTTTTGCCGTGAATATTACTGACGAAAATAGGTTTTTCTGGTGTATTTCTTGTTTCACTTGTTCTGGCTTTTTAGCCCACAATTTCCCTTACTTCAAAGCCTGGGGGGTAGGGGGGTTATCCATAATGGTGCATTTGTACCAAAAATGAAGGTCGGATTCAGTTGAATAAACAGCATGAAATACACCAGAAAACCTATTTTCGTCACTAGTTTGGGTGGCTGTGTTCTACCGAATCTTAACCTTTAAAGTTGTAATCAATCATTTTATAAAAAAGTGTTAGAAAAAAATTAAAGTGTATTTGTTGTACAGAAATAATGTGTTGATATTTATAATTTGACTTTTTAAATTGATGTTCCAAAGTGAAAAATGTGCGTATCATTATAAAGCATTTTAAGGCATTGTTGCTACAATATGTTATCACATAAACCGGACGAATCCTTACCCTTTCAGATCATAAAAATTAATGAAAGTCCAGCTCGTATTTGAGCACTTTCAAGTTGATGATGTCTGCTTCATCCGTCAAAGAAGGTTCAATTCATTGGCCATTGCGAGAAATTCGTGACATTTTTCAAAACGGGCCAAATTTGCTGCTTCTGACAAGTCATTTAACAGAAGCATCGTAGTCGTGAATGCCAACCTGGTTTAAAAGTAAGTAATTTCATTGTTTCAGGTGAAGTTCAAGTTCTCATATTTTCTCTTTTCAAGGAAATGGTATGCATAAATTATACAAAACATTTGGCTTATAAAATAGTTTTAGAAATATATTTAAAGTTGCTTCTAAATCACATCGTATAACAAAAGAAAATGCATTGAAAATCAAAATTAAAATTAGGTTTAAGTTGCCTTTATTGACTAATATCAACATGGTCATGGTATTTGAATCAGGTTATATATATATATACTGTATATATACACCTTGTAGCAGTTTCGCACGTTGTTCTCTCTTCACACGAAGGTGAAGCTGGTGGCCCCGTTCTAGCCTGGCTTGGGAGGAGCGAGTTTCTCTTGCGCGCTCCACCGCATATAGCCAGGTACACCCGGCTCATCTGGTACCGTCCTGAGCCAGGCATCTAGTATTCTTTTAGAAGACTTCAACTTTGACCCCTGTCACATTCTTGAGGTACTTTGGAAGCTGGTTAAAAAGTCTTGGGGCCCCGTGACAACCAATCTGTTTTCATCCAGTGTTGATGGATCCGTTGTCAGCCTTTAATTGGGAAACACTACACATTCTGCCTTTCCTATTTTCAGTGTTGTTTGGTTAATTTGTTAGTTTGAGGTTTCGTACCAGTTTTTTGATTTTCCATGTATATATTATGGTGTACCTCTCTCTTCTTCTTTCCAGGGAGTACAGATTTAGTCTACATAGTCTTTCCAAGTAGTTGACAGGGATGTCTACAGAAATTGAGGAAAGGGGGGCCTAACCCGTCGAGCGGGAGAGACACTCTTTCTCTCCCGGGCTGAAGAAAATTTTGGAAATACAGTACTCGGAAATGCGTTCTGGTAACATCTGCAGCATATAACTAAGTAGCTGAAGGATGAGATTCACACTCATTTTCTGATACTTTTTCATTTAAACATTTGAAGAACGATAAAAACTTGCTTTAATAAGTATTGATTTGACAATTACTTTGGAATTTATAGGAACTATGGAATTTATAGAGGGGCGCGCGATCCCTGGGGCCCCCTTGCACATGCCTCTGGTTGAGTTCTTTGCAGCCATCGATCTTGGCTGTGAAATGTTTCTCAATATCTTCGTTTATTAATTTCTTCCTTCTTGTATGGGGATATCAAGACTAAGCAGTACTCAAGTTTTGGTATAATCAGTGTTTTCAACAGGGGAATCATGACTGTCTTGTCCGTTCTTTTAACGGTTCTTTGTACCTGTCCCACGACTCTTTTTGCTTTGTTTATTGCTATCAGATTTTGTCTCGCATTTCGCATCATCGGTCATTACAACACCCAAATCTATCGCTTTCGTGCTTCTCTGAATTTCCTGTCTATCTGGAGCATATATGTAGTCTGTTTAAGTTCCTCATTTCTATCATATCTCAACAGCTGAAATTTCTCAGTGTTAAATGTCATGTTGCTGTCTTCTGACCATTTGTATATTTTGTTCGTGTCCCTCTGCATCTGCAAGGCCTCCACCTCCTTTGCATCGCTGATTTTTCTGCTGTTCTTTGTATCGTCTCTAAAGGATGGTACTATACTATTGCTGTTTAATTCATTGTCTATGTCTGTTAGCATGACATTGAAAAGAAGCGGGGCCAATACTGTACCTTGTAG
Source organism: Bathynomus jamesi (assembly GCA_023014485.1). Taxonomy (NCBI): domain Eukaryota; kingdom Metazoa; phylum Arthropoda; class Malacostraca; order Isopoda; family Cirolanidae; genus Bathynomus; species Bathynomus jamesi. The sequence goes on from JAJOZX010012664.1 coordinate 98,871, forward strand.
TACTGAGCTGCGTACTTCCGATTCTGATGATGTCATACCTTGAATTTTGATGACCTGTAGATGTTCTCTGAGGAAGTTGTAGATCCATTTTCCCACTTTGCCTGTTATTCCCATATGTTTCATTTTATGTGCTATTATACCATGATCACATTTGTCGAAATCTTTATCAAAATCCGTGTGTGTGACAACGTAGTTTTCATTGCCTTCAAGTGCATCTAGGATATTGTTGTGCTATAAATTGTGATAGGCATGATCTTCCTGATCGGAATCCGTGCTGATTTTCGTTGAATCTTTCCAGTGTCTCCAAGAAGTCATAGATTTTCTCTCTAACTATTCTTTCAGATACTTGGGTAAGATGAGATATCGAAGACACCGGTCTGTAGTTTTTTGCTTGAGATCTATGCCCTCCTTTATAATATAGGGACAATGTTTGCTCTTTTCAAGATACTCAGTCTCGGAATCTTCTCCATAGCCAGTATATGGGTGTGGCTATTTCATATTTACCGTTTTTAATCAATAATGCGTTCCATTTTTCCGGACCTGCAGCCGAGTGTAATTTCATTTGTCCTCTAGCTCGCGCTTTATCTTGTGGGGTAAAATCAAAATCTGTTACACAATTTCCTTGTAATGTTTCTTCAAAGAATGTATCTATGTCAGTTATCGCTTTGTCACTTTTTGGGGTAATGAAGATTGATTCATACTGGGCTCTGAGTGTTTCAGATATTTCTTTTAGATCGTCTGGTAGTTCATTATTTCCTTTCCTTAAGGGCCGATAGTGGCACGCGTTCTTGCTTTTCTTTCCATAGCTATAGAAGTATTTCGGATTACCCTTTTTTACTTCTACCGCCTTTCCTCTTCCCTCTGTAAGGCCCTATTGATACTCCAGTTTTTCTTGTATTACTTTCCTGGTATTGTTACCTCGACAAGAACTAACTTCCCTGTTACTCTCTTTCTTTTGCGGAAAATTGTTATATATATATATATATATATATATATATATATATATATATATATATATATATATATATATATGAAAATTATTTCCTTCGGATGATTCCTAATTTCACGAAGGTCAAGCTTGCCGCCCCTCCTCTGGAGTTGGCCTGGTGAAGTAATGAGTTGGCGTCTTGTACTCTCCACCTCACATCGCCAGGTACACCCGGCTCATCGGGGATTGTTCTGAGCCAGGCGTCTAATCTTCTTTTGAAGATGTCCACCGCAACACCACTCTCGTTCCTTAGTTCTTTGGGCAGCTGATTAAACAATCTTGGTCCTCTCACAACAAAACTATTTTCTTTCTATTTTATATATATATATATATATATATATATATATATATATATATATATATATATATATATGCACGGTCTGTGTGCATCATATATTATATATATATATATATATATATATAGTTTTATGAAAACGTGGGCTGTCATTATGAACTGAATTATTAGAAACTGATGTTACAAGTGTGACCACTTCTGGACTGATTTTTTTTTTTATAATTTAATCTGTATTTCAAGGTATTTCAAATACATCTCATCCTGTTTTCTTGTTCTGTTGCAAGGATAATAATATATTTTCTTTAGTGCAATGTTCTGTCAATATAATGTTTAGAATAGCCTAATTCTCTAAAGCTATTTTCTAAATAATTAATTACTTCATCAACGAACTGCGGATCAAATAGCTTTAAGAGAGTATCATTATAAAGGACGGATGTCAAATGACACCACTGAGGTAGGAACTAATATAGTTTTTGTTAAAGATAATTTTCCAAAAGTAAATTGGAAATTGGACCGAATAACTGAATCTCATCCATTCACTGATGGATATATGATACATTCGAACTGTGGATTCGCAAACAGCCAATGCATTGGTACAGTGATTCATCCGATCGTCAAATTGTATCCTTTAGAATTGCAATCTTCATTAAACAAGGTTGAAGTACTGGAATAAATTAAATAACTAAACAGAAATTTCCCTTTTATTGAGCAAAAACATGCTTTGATAAAAACTTTCTAGAGACTAATAAAACTGAAATTATTGATTTATTTGGATTATGTCTTAAAATAATGCTTTAAAAAAAACAGATGATCAATACTATTATCACTTAAAGATGTTCGGAGTTTTGTGATGAATAATCCTACAACAGAAAATGCTCTTTCAAATTCTATAGAAGTTGGAGGAATTGTCGCCAGAGCATTAAATAAGAGGTTTAATTTTTCTGTTCTATTACCAGTGGCTTCATGAACATTCCTTTCTTTTATGATGTTCTTTACGTCGTATCTCAGGCGCAAATCTTGTTGCTCTGTGGTTCCCATTTCTTTCTGGACAACTGCATCCAATTTTTCTTCGAAGGACCTTTGATTTGAAGATGAGCTAGAGGAAAAGACTTCGAGTCCTAGTGGTGTATCAAAAAACTGTTGGGGTTCATTTACATCAGTACCTTGTCCCACAACGTCTAGCTCACTTTTTCTGTAAAGCCTGGCAAACAACTCTCTGGCAGTTTGCAATATTGATTTAGAAGGCAGTGGAAAATTAGGACAAGATGAATTAAATGCTATTATAGGATTGTTTAAATATTTATACACTCCTACGAGCTTCTTATTACGTCTCTCTTGGTCTTTTTTCTACTTATTGTTTTAAGGTGGTAGAAAAATCAAGTTTTCTGTTCTCTCATCTCATTTACAATAAAAGCAAACACACCTTCTGCAGTGAGCAATGTTGCCTCTCTGCTACCAAGCTTCTCCAATCCAATTTTAACCGGTTCTAAAGGTGAGATAATAACATTTATGGATTCAAATTCTTCACCTGAAATATCCATGCCCTTTCCAATCCCAAGGTCAATCAATGCTTTCGAAATTGGTTTTTTTAGTTGTACAAACCTTTGCATGAAATAAATATACCTCATAATAAAACTGTGTTGAAAAGTCTCCCCTGAAAATAGAATGTCGGGATCGATGACAGTTTTCCTGGGAAATGATGCCTAGCCCTAACTGTATTATACTGTAATAGCTTCCTGTACTGTTTAGTTAAATTGTCGTTTGGGATACATTGATTATAGTGTGTGTATTGTTTTATTAAAATTCTAATTCTAAATCCTTTCGGACACGTGCTTTTTTTCAAAATGAGATTGTTGACAACTTCAGTATTTTTGGTTTCGGTGTTTTATCTCAATATTCTTTAAACTTGCTCTGTAGTATTATAATTAAAAGTGGCGTAGAATTATAGAAAAGTAGAGACGCATTCTGAAATGAAAAACCTTTGGAGTTTTTGCGCACTTCCAATCAATCGCTGAAAAGTGAAATGGAGAATAACTTTACCGTACATTAAGCTTATCTACACCATGCATTTTCAGAGGTTAGTAGGATGGGCGGAAAAAGGGAGAGTGCAATTGCAATGTTGCAAGTGTCGATCAGTTTTGCAAGACCCCCTCCCTCTTGTTGCAACCCCCACCCTCATCCCCCAAAGGGGTATCCTAACCTAAGAAGGAGAAAGAGATATATAGATAGATAGATAGATAGATAGATTTACAAGGAAAAGAAGTACCTGAAAAGGCCTTGCGGCCCATACCGAGGAGGTACCAATGGCAACGGGTGCCACGGAAAATTTTTTACACCCTCAAATAGTGTGCAACATTTGGTCTAACCTATTCTTGAACTGATCCACAGAGGAGGGGGAGGGAGGGGGGAGAGAGTCCTTCGCCTGGCTCCGCCAGACTTATTATAAAGCTTCTGGTCTTTGCACTTGTCTAAGAAGGTCCTAATCAGCCAGTTGGCTTAAAAGGCTTAATCTGGCTTAGAAGTCGTAAATTGCTTGTTCAGGTGTACATTATTATTTTGAGTTGCCAGATTGCACTATTTATTTAATTAAAGCATATATTCTTGACAGTTGGCTTAGAACCAAAAGAAATAAATTAAACACCATTACATCATTCTGTTTATTTAGACGAATTCTTGGAAATAATTTCATGAAATATGTAGAAAATAAATGCACATTCAAATTAGTTGATTCAATACACAGTATAAACGAGGAATATATGCAATAAAAAATAATAATAGTATAAGAAATACGAACGAAGAATATATATACAATAAAATAATAATAATAGCATAAGAAATACACAAGTTGAACAAAGAATATATACATATAATAAATTAAAAAAATAGTATAAGAAATACACAATTTTAAACGATGGAATATAATCATCAAAATAATAGTACAGGAGAAATCTATATATACACATTTATATTAAATAATTAAATAAATAGAAAATAATATACTGCAAAATCCTCAAAATACATACATTTTATTTTCTACTGCCCTTAACTAAAACACTAAACTCGCACGTGATTGAGTCTACAGTTACATCATTGTTGCTTTGCACTATGCAATAAATACGATTGAACATGATTTCAGCGCTCAGGTTATAGGGATGTCTATACTCGATGTAAAGGGCCTTCATTTCGTTCATTATTATTTTTGTGCCCACTTTACATTCGATTGGCAAGTTATCTTTAAACACGGACAGAATACATTCAAAAGAACGTACAAAGAGGTCATCGTTAGCCACATCATTATTAAATACAAGTTTCTAAACACTCCTTTCCAGTCGATGGTTTATTCTTACGGATCCGAGCTTTTCAATCGTGAGCTGCTCATCACAATTCCTAGCGGCAGTTGAAATAATCTTCTAAGTCGTAACGACAGCTGCTCATTATATAAAGAAATAGTTCTTCAGGGTGAGCGGTGTAGGTGAGCTCAGCCCTGTACCGCTCAAGTCCTTTGTACCATTGTTCATGATATTTCGAAGAGTCTAAACCTTTTAATTAAGCATCCAGCCCTAGACCAGTGCAATTGCATTGCATAATGTTACGAAATGTTGCAAGAGTGCCAACCCCCCTTTGTAGCAAAGTAGTATGGTGGCAAAATGTATTAGCGCAATTGCATTGCAATATTGCATAATGTCACGTAATGTTGCAAGAGTGCCAACCCCAACCCCTTTGTTAAAAAAGGGGGGGGGATTTCCCGCCCCCTTTGTTGCCAACCCCAAAATGGTGTTCCAATGGGTATACAACTTGGAGTTATCCCTAAGCTGATCCCCCGAAAGGGGAGTGCCAACCTTTGTTGCCAACCCTAAAAAGGGATTGCAAGGGGTGTGCAACTTTGAGGCGGAGTTATCCCCCAAGCTGAACCCCGCCAAAGGGCAGAAAGGGGGGGAGAGATAGGAGAGACCCAGAGGTGGGAACTCAGAGTTCGGTGTTCACTCGGCTGGAAGCCGAGCTCATATGGGATCCTTCAGCCGTCCGCCGCCTCTTATAGGATGCTAATCAGCCAGTTGGCTGAGTTCGCAGATAGCGCCATGTGTTTAATTATTCCTTCATCCAGTTGCCAGATTCGTCATTTATTAAAATAATTCGTATATTATTCAGCCATTT
>JAJOZX010012665.1:0-93671 GCA_023014485.1 Bathynomus jamesi
CTGCCCCTGTACCCCGAGACCTAAATTATACAAATGATAATTAATAACATGTGCCAACCTTGCATGGGTAGTCCGCTAAATTTCTCCTGCCCTTAAACTGAAACGACACGTTTATTTTTAGGATTTTTTTTACGGCACCTAAAGACCTTCTGGTCTTTTCTTAAAATACAAGCACTATTGCATTTAGGGTAGGTCATGGATGTCTTAATTATTCTGTGATTGAAAAAAAGATCTAAACTCTTGTCTTCATCGAGGGCAATATGGCGGATCATGTCTTCAAAATCAAATATGCATAACTGACACGTCATACTTCTAGTCACAAAAAAATTGAACTGAACAGATGAACAATTGCTAAAAATGATTTACAGTATTTGTAAAACAGGACAAATTGAATTACGCAGAAGTAGCCAGAATCACCAAAAATAAGAAATATTCACCAAATAGTTGATATATATATATATATATATATATATTGAAAAAACACCAAAAATAGGAAATATATTTTAATAAAAAAACACATTTTATACAAATTTGCACAAGATAATATATAAATATTTTCTTATTCAGTTTTGATTGGTTATTCAATATATATTGCTGTTATAGCTGGGTGTGACTGGGTCAAAAAACGAATAATAACCCAAATCTCTTCTAATTTAGTATTAAAAATATTGCTTTAGACAAAAGCCTAAGATCCAAACCGTGCCTAGGGGTAATACCTAGAACTAAAGACCTATCTGATCTCTCCTTTAGGGACCTAATTAACCCCCTATATCTCTCCAAAAGGTCAGGCACTCTCATATCGCGCCTATACGAGTTGTTGCCCCCTACCATCATCACCAGCATTGAGTGATGGGAGGCAACGTCAATCCTATCCACTTTGTCTCTAACTCTGTCATCCCTGGTCCCTGGGAGACAGACCCGCCTCCTCTTGGTTGGATTCCATTCAACGAACTCTGTGTCCATATGGTGCACTAAAGAGTCCCCAATTAAAATAGTTTCCCCCTCATTCACGTTCCTTTCCAAATGGGCGAAAAAGTTTGAAACCTCGATAGGGGGGGGTGGATTCCTATCACCTAATGTACGTGGCCTAGCTCCACCCTTAACTTCTCTAAATCCCTCCCCATCTACTAATCTCGGACCAACTTTAACCCTTTCCTCAACTCTCTCCAACCTTCCCGATAAGCTACCTAAACTAGAAACTAGGTTACGCACCTCACCCTTCAAATTACTAACATCTTCAACATTAGTACTGGTTTGGCTTTCGTCAACCATATCCTTACCCCTGCCCTCATCAAGCGTTGCAAGTCTTTGTTACCTCACATACACTGCATTTTATGTCAACTATTTCCTCCTTTAACTCGCAAAAGAAACAAACTGATCTCTAGGTAGTCGCCATAGGACTGCCGTTATAATCTTTAAAATCCGAATACCACTGGTTTACCCGACACCTAACACACAATGCTTTCTGCAATGACATTGTGCAGTTAAAATTAGTTTATAACCACCACAAGTTTAAGTTAAATTAAGCCAGCATGCTATGAAAACTTCTAAATTGCTAAAAAACCACTAATATTCAATTAACTATAACAATGTGAATATAAACAAGTATATAAAATTCAAAACTTTCCAAAAGTAAAATTATGAGCAATATGCAAAAGTAGAAGCAATATCAGAGAGCTCAGGAAATGCATCTGTTTTGTTTTGTTTGTTTATATATACGGTAAACATTAGGGCATTCCAAAAACGCGAAGTTTGAAATCCAGCAACGCACATATGCTAAACTGGATCCATTTGTACTAGAAAGAAACCACACAAAAAATGGTCTTGATAGTCTCATTCCTTCCACTCCCCCAAGCCCCTTGTAGGTTTGGGTCAACTTGTAGAGCGTTGAAACAGCAAGTGTATTGACACGAGCACATGACTAGCACTACTCGTCCCCACACACACACACACACACACACACACACACACAACATCAGTCTGATGTGTCGTACCACTACTAATGAGTCTTATTTGTTTCACAGATGGCAACAACACGCAAGCGAGTTTGTGGCTTCTTGGGCACCTCAGGGAGGAGGATTTCTCTTCCATGAGACAGCTTCCCACCATACCCAACCAGACAGTAACTTTAGGAGAATCTCGTTCCCATTGATAGAAATCAACTGGCTTTTCATTAGCCCATATGCGGCAGTTATGGTGATTAACCTTTCCACATGTGTGGAAAGTTGCTTCATCACTGAAGAGAATGTGGTCCATTAAATTTTCATTCTGAATGTGTTCAACCAGATTGGCACACATTGCACTTTTGTTTGGATAATCCTCTTCATGTAAGTCATGAAGCACCTGAATGTGATAACTTCTCTTCTTCAACGTCAATTTCAAAATTTTGTGGACAGTTGATTTGGGTATCCTGAGTCTACATGATGTGGTGCGAATTGGCATGCTTGGATGTTCATCGATAACATTACGTACCATTTACAGCATGCTCAGAGGCACTTGGATGTCCAGATCTTGACTCATCATGAACAGATCCTATTTTTCAAAATTTATTAAGCAAATCACGAATTGTCTTGTCTGTAGGACCTGGCTTATGGAATTTTCTTTCAAACCTCTCTCTAATTTCTTTCCTTTAATCCGAAGTGTCACCACAATCACACTTTCTTGTACATTCATTTTCATTGGGTTCTGCAACAAAAATAAATAAAAACCGTTAATTCATTGAAATAGATAGACTTTATAAACACCCTTTATATAATTCTTATATTCATTTATTCATTTGTATAATTTTTATATTAATTCATATAATTCTTATATTCATTTATTAATTCATATAATTCTTATATTCATTTATTAATTCATATAATTCTTATATTCATTTATTAATTCATATAATTCTTATATTCATTTATTAATTCATATAATTCTTATATTCATTTATTAATTCATATAATTCTTATATTCATTTATTAATTCATATAATTCTTATATTCATTTATTAATTCATATAATTCTTATATTCATTTATTAATTCATATAATTCTTATATTCATTTATTAATTCATATAATTCTTATATTCATTTATTAATTCATATAATTCTTATATTCATTTATTAATTCATATAATTCTTATATTCATTTATTAATTCATATAATTCTTATATTCATTTATTAATTCATATAATTCTTATATTCATTTATTAATTCATATAATTCTTATATTCATTTATTAATTCATATAATTCTTATATTCATTTATTAATTCATATAATTCTTATATTCATTTATTAATTCATATAATTCTTATATTCATTTATTATTCATATAATTCTTATATTCATTTATTAATTCATATAATTCTTATATTCATTTATTAATTCATATAATTCTTATATTCATTTATTATTCATATAATTCTTATATTCATTTATTAATTCATATAATTCTTATATTCATTTATTAATTCATATAATTCTTATATTCATTTATTAATTCATATAATTCTTATATTCATTTATTAATTCATATAATTCTTATATTCATTTATTAATTCATATAATTCTTATATTCATTTATTAATTCATATAATTCTTATATTCATTTATTAATTCATATAATTCTTATATTCATTTATTAATTCATATAATTCTTATATTCATTTATTAATTCATATAATTCTTATATTCATTTATTAATTCATATAATTCTTATATTCATTTATTAATTCATATAATTCTTATATTCATTTATTAATTCATATAATTCTTATATTCATTTATTAATTCATATAATTCTTATATTCATTTATTAATTCATATAATTCTTATATTCATTTATTAATTCATATAATTCTTATATTCATTTATTAATTCATATAATTCTTATATTCATTTATTAATTCATATAATTCTTATATTCATTTATTAATTCATATAATTCTTATTTCATTTATTAATTCATATAATCTTATATTCATTTATTAATTCATATAATTCTTATATTCATTTATTAATTCATATAATTCTTATATTCATTTATTAATTCATATAATTCTTATATTCATTTATTAATTCATATAATTCTTATATTCATTTATTAATTCATATAATTCTTATATTCATTATTAATTCATATAATTCTTATATTCATTTATTAATTCATATAATTCTTATATTCATTTATTAATTCATATAATTCTTATATTCATTTATTAATTCATATAATTCTTATATTCATTTATTAATTCATATAATTCTTATATTCATTTATTAATTCATATAATTCTTATATTCATTTATTAATTCATATAATTCTTATATTCATTTATTAATTCATATAATTCTTATATTCATTTATTAATTCATATAATTCTTATATTCATTTATTAATTCATATAATTCTTATATTCATTTATTAATTCATATAATTCTTATATTCATTTGTATAATTCTTGTATTTATATAATCCTTATATTCTTATATATTTATATTATATTAATTTTTACATATGGCGTCCAAATTCGCATAATGCTGACGAAGTTTGGATAAAATTTTTATTTGATTTCTACTTTATTTCTGCTGAATAATTGGTGAATTATTTCTTTTTAAATTATTTAATAATTTTTTTAGATTTATGGTCATTCCACATCAAGTGGACCAATTTTGGAAAAGTGCCCCACCTCACCATATCAGATTTTGTTCTAACTTTGCTCACAGATTCCTTTAAGCCTTAAAGGAAGTTCTGCAAAATGTTAGTTCCATATCTCTTGTGGTTCTGTCACTAGGGCTCCAAGAGCATGGGCTACTTTGTCCATCACATTGAGCACCGAATTATTTGTGCCATTTTTAGCTAGTCAGCATTCCACAGTAACAAATCTTTCTGCTTTGAAAATTTGCTCCTAGGGTCAAAATTTACTATAGATTTCAAAACTCACATTACTAGAGCTCTAGGAAGTATAGATTTTCCATAAAATATCCCCAAAGTAGGCTTCAAATTACATTTTGATTCCTGGGAAGCCACTTTTAGAAAATTATAGCTCTGGATTTACTTGACTCTGTGAGCTTTTGTTAGAAACCAAGAAAGTACTGCCCCTATGCTACAAAATGTTTCAATCTGGATCTTCCTACCTGTTGTAGTTGCTGAGATATAAGACCAAAAATGGCCAAAATTAATTTGTGACAAAAACATCCCATCCTTAAAGCTCAAAATGATCATGTGGGACAGCTCGCACCATACTCTAACAAAAACCAATGAAAAGAGCATGTCCTGAAATACTAAGGCCTAGTTTTTTTATTTTGGTGTCTTGCTTTTTTGTAGGTCTAGTAGAGCTTTGAAATTTTGTTCCGTGTGATGTTTCTAGTGTTATAATTATTTCATTAGCACAATGTTTTATTTTTTTCTTTTGTTCTTATTACTGATTATATAGTGCAGGACTAGGTGCTATGTGCTAGGCTATACAAAATATTTTTATGTTCAACAACATGTAATACATGACTATTATTGTTTTCAGATCAAAACTGAAAATGGACAAATCATCAGATACTAGTAGTGTTCATGTGGGGGAACCTATGGAAACAAAGAAAACTGGAAGCTTGTACTATTGGAGATAAAGAGGGAACAGAGTGTCACCTGAAAACATATTCCAGAAAATATGGTTTGAAACTGTTCACAAAGCTGACAGTTCAGGAAAGACAACTACTTTTTCTTTGAACAGGAATAGTAGTAGTCCAATTTAAGGAAGATGCATGCATATACTTGCACCATAAGCAGCTTCTTTTGACCAGATATGAGAGTCTGCAGAAGCACTGTTGCAACCCATTTGAATATCATAAATCAACATTACCCAAAAAATCACTTTGGGCAATTGACATTGCAACAGCTCAACTGTTGAAGGAAGAGACTGGCAAAGACATCAAGCCTGGACAGAAACTTTGTACTGATTGCAGGAAACAGAGGGCTGAAATACAAAGAATCAGTTCAACATCATCAAGTGAATCATTTGATCCACCAGAAGCACAAAATTGTGCTTTAGTTAACTCAGCAGATCATGATAACATCAGATCTGTCAATATGTGGTTTAAAATAAAAATATAGCTTCATCTTCAAATATCTTGCCAATCTGTCTCGACATTGCTGCAGCTAAAATATTTACCTTATCTTCAAATATTTTGCAAAATAATGCAGCCAATTCAGAATAAAAAACAAAAAGTCAACATTAAATAATAATGGCCACCAAAAATTCAGTATATAAAGCTGAACAATTTTTTAAATATTCATTCTGATTTGTCTGATCTAACTTAACCTTTAGAGAATTTAGTAAGCCTCACAGAATCCTCCGATCCACTAAAAGAAGAAGTTGGAGAGTAGTATAAGAGAAACTTCTGCAATTCTCTATACCAGGGGTGCTCAGACTTCGGAGACCTTAGGGCAAAATTTGCTAACTATTATCTTTGGCGGGCACAAACACCAAAATTTTCCCCTAATTTATGAACTAAAAATAATGATTATGATTAGCTTTAAAATGCCTTTCAACATTATATTTTTTGGCAACAGCTAGAGTAGATTGGCATATTAAGCATATACATTTAGAATTTATGTTTGAGAAAAAGTAAATATCTTCCCATTCACTTTGAAAATTATACGTCCTTATAGTCTTATCACTGGTTCGTGTCGCCATTATGAAGCCCTGTCAATAAAAATAAAATTAAATAATGTAATTTTTAAAAAAAATATTTTGCGATCTAGCCACTAATATCAGAGGCTGAACTTTTACCACTTGAAACTTCAAAATCGGACACGCTGCCGGTCGAAATAATGCTAAACTTTTAATACTAAATGTGAAACGTCAAATTACGTAATAAACGACTAAAAAATAGCACATTTCATGTTCGCATCCACACACAAGGTCACGCGGACAGGTCAAACGCGGAACTAAATATCGATCCGCCCACTCATCTTTATAAAATCAATAAAAATTTGAAAAGACACAGAAAGCCTAGCGAGTCGTTTCTAAAATGCCTTCTGATTGGTGTATTTTCACGAAACACCCAATCAGCCAACTCGATTCATTATATCCGTTGAAATAGAATCGTCGCTTTAAGCGACACAGAAATTGGCGGAGCAAAGCAATGGTTTCAGACATGTTTTAAACATGTATGTGAGCGCTCTGCTCGCATGTAAAAATTCATTTCTAGTAATTTTTATATTGCCAGTTAAGATTTCATTTAGGCCGGGCTATTCCAAAATAACCAGCGGGCACATTCAAATCCATGGCGGGAACACGTGTGCCCGCGGGCACGGGTGTGAGCACCCCTGCTCTATACAGTACCAGATACTCCAGAGTAACATCCATTGCTGCCACCTAACCAGAACCATCATCAATTCCAAACTGCCCAAGGCCATAGACGGAGGGGTTAACACATGTTTAGAAAGTACCTACCTTATTGACATGTGAAATATTACTACCCAGAAGAATACATAACTTATTCTTCTGCTGATTCTCTTTCCCTTCCTGCAAAATTCATTGTTGTAATTCCTAATGATAGATTTCCCAACTATGGTAAATTAACAATTTATTGGTTCATCTCGATTAAAAAGTATTTGAAACCTGTTATTAGTTACTATTACATGATTACCATTCTCCCTAATCCTATTCCTTGCCTGACCTTTGACTTTGTGCCAGTCATCAGTCCTAAGTTTCCTTGGACCCTATATCCTTCTATTTGATATGAGAATTAGGTTTAACATTACTAGGACTCAATAGTTTCAATGTAATTCACTTTGGGTAATGCACAGTGAGCAGGGCTGCATTTATGGGGTGGCGCACCGGGCAAATGTCCAAGGCCCCGCGCCCAATGGGCCCCGCAAATTTCAATTTAAAAAAATTAAACCACGTATTTGCCATCTGCCATGAGTTTTACTTTTTCCAGCAGGTGGCATGGCATCAGACATTCTAATATCCACTTTGATGGTGTTTAATTTGTTGTTCTTGTTAGTGTTACTCATTTCTAATGTTGTTACTAACTACTACTTGTTTCTGTTGCAGATTCATGATTTATGTTATTGTTGGCATTGTAATATTTACAACATGGAAATGAGCTGTGACAGGGATCGAAGGAGGAAATATAAACCCGGTAGTGAAAAGTGTTGGGATAAGAAGTGCAGAGAAGAGTTTCTTGCGATGGTGCTGAAACTGACTAATTGGATTAAATCATCAGCAACTAAGTCAGCCCCTTCAGCAGGCCCACCAGCTGCCTCCGCTACTTCAGCAGCTGTGTTTTCAGAAGATGCGTCTACATCAGTGCATTCAGCAAGCCCAGCAGCTGCCTCCACGACTTCAGCAGCTGCATTTTCAGGCAACTCGTCTACATCAACCCCTTCAGCAGGCCCACCAGTTGCCTCCACTACATCAGCAGCTGCATCTTCAGAAGACTCGTCTATGTCAGTGCGTTCAGCAGGCCCACCAGCTTCAGGACATGCAATTAATGACATTGGTTTGTGGCCACAAGTGCTGACTGATGACTTTAGAGAGTTCTGGATAGAGTGGGGAACATCAGATTGCCGAAATTGTGACAGTGACTTCAGTAACTCTTCAACTACTGAAAGTGGTACAACACGCCGATGTACGAAGACATTATTTGTTAAGAAACACAGCCTGACGAATGAGAGGATTGAGGTGTCATGGCTGAGCTGTTCTGAGTCCACAGGCTGTGTTTACTGTTTTGTCTGTAAATTAATGTCGAGGGTGGGCAGCAAGTTCACAATCGGGTTCAATGACTGGAAGCATGGTAAACAATTGATTGAAGCACACAGAAAATGTGAGCAACATATGGAGTTGATGAGATATTTGTTGGTTAGAAAGTCTGTCTCCGGTTGTGTTGATTCGAAACTGGTGAACCAGTTTGAAAAGGAGTGCAACTACTGGCAGGAAGTTTTGTGGCTCTGTGTCGACATTATCAAGTATATCACATCACAAGGATTAGCAATTCATGGACACGACTCCCGTTTTGTTTCACCGTTTTGGTTCACCAAACAACGGCAACTATTACGGAATTTTGGAACTTTTAAGTATGACAGTTTTCTAGCTGCGCATATAAGCGAGCATGCCAACAAAGGTAGCAGACACACCTTGTATCTCTCGTCTCATTTGCGAGGAACTCATACTGTTGATGGTTGATAAAGTACTTCAGACGATTATCCGAGAAATCCAGCAGTCAAAATACTACTCTATCTGTCGACTCTACACCTGATGTTTCCCACACCAATCAACTGTGCTTCACCGTCTGATATGTAGTTGAGTCTGGGTCCATCGAGCGATTTCTACAGTTCATACCTATGAATAAACATACAGGGAAAGGAATCGCCAACGTGGTCCTCAACTTTCTGGAGACGCATGGCATTCAAATTGGAGACTGCAGAGGACAGTCTTATGATAGCGCAAGCAATATGGCAGGGAAATACAATGGCGTAAAGAGCCACATCAAGTCAAAATCTCCATATGTTGAGTTTGTGCCATGCATGTGCCACTCACTAAATCTTGTGGGTAAATCAGCAGTGGACAGTTGCACAGCAGCTGTTGAATTGTTTATGCTCATTCAGAATGTCTACATGTTTCTCGTCTCCTTGACATACCAATGGTGTTGACATGTAGAGGTTCTCGATAGTAGTTCCCATAGTGAGAAACTAAAGGTGGACATTACAAAATATTGTGATTCATTAACACAATAGAATAATACATCCCGAGAAATAGTTTGCCAAGGCCCTGCACACTGTAAATGCGCCCCCTGACAGTGAGTGTTGTCTCAGCCTAGTACAACATTCCTCGTTCAGTTAATTTTTTATCCACATTCTTGATAAAATTAAAAGAAATCCTTCACACATACCAACAAAGTTACTGATAAACCCTCATATGTACAGAGCACTTTTCCCCTGACTAGTAGCCTTAGGATTCAAAGTTCATAATCTGCAGCATAGTCTGTCCCATACTTGGCATGCATTTTTATGTGGTGTTTGTGTTGCAAGTTTCCCTTCCAAATTTTGAAAATTTGAACTTTGATTGTTCTATCCCATTCTTATTTGTGTACATGTGAATACTGTAGCATTAAGCAGTACACAGTCTTCAGTGAAATTTTTCTTTGGTGACCTGCCCAGCCCTTATACATAAGCATCATTTCATTATAAATGACACCTTAAAACTCCAGATACACGTATACAGTTTCATAATTCAGGTATAAATTTTTCTTGTACACTTTCACATATTTACAAGCATTACATTTTAAATATTACTTGAAAGTATAAGCTTTCAGAATTTTGAAAGTTTGGGTGTCAGATTTTACAGATTCTGAATACTGTTTCATTCCTTTTAAGATTTCTGAAAGTTTTTTGTTTCATGTTTGAAAATTAAAATGGTAATTAAAACCTCAGCCATGACTATTGGCTTTAAAGAATAAACTTATAAACCTATGTAGGTTAAGTTTATTGGTTATAACATGAAATAGCCTCTTTTTCTGACTTAGTGTTATAAATCACATTTTTATTTTTATAATAGATTTGGTGCTGTTAGTTTTGCACAGAACTTCATTTTCATTTGTTAAAACCCTCCCTAAATTAGTTCAAGGATATAGTACTGCTTTGAAAAAAATAATAAAAAGCAAAATAAGCTTTCTAATTTGAAAATTTTGTTCTTGGTAAAATCTATCATGATTTTATCAGTATAGGGCAAGGCCCCAAGGATTATAACAGCATTTTCTCTATACAGGGATACAGGGAGAATGTTATTATTTTCAGGAGAATATTTCATGTCTATCAGTATAATGAACTGTTAACTAAAGAGAGAGAGAGAGAGAGAGAGAGACTTGTTTTCCATTGCTCATTTGATGTCATGAGTTTCAAAATGAAGCCAGTTATGTTGCATTTACGTGCTGCATTTACACTGTGTAAAACATTTTTACTTTTTTATTTGATGAAAAAAAAAAAATGAATATTTTTTACACTGCATTATAATGAATCCGCATTGGCCAGGGGCACATTAAGCAGGGGCACCTGTAGTAGTAAGAACATAATATGGAATGTCTCCGTGCCTGAGAAAATTGCCTCTTCGATGCGCTCAGCACCCCTACAGGGGCCCTGGCCACACAAGCAGTAAGCATCCCATGGGAAATCAGAGTGGTACTGCCTCAAAGTTTCCCAATCAGCAGCATCTAAGCTCCAAAAGCACCTTCTCTTGGGAGGATGGAAAGGCTGAACTGGAGTTATAGGGCAGAAAATGGATACAACATTGTGGTTAGAGGAGCCCAATGGAGAAAAATGTGTATCAGAGTAAGTAGGGTGTTGTATAATCTGCTCTTGGTCATTTAAGATAGAGAAGTTGAGAGTGAGTTCACCAGGGAGATTAGTGAAATGGGAGAAAGTCAAAGGTGGTGGTGAACATTGAAATCTTCTAAAATGGAGATTTCAAGAAAAGGAGAGTGGGCTAGAATGTATTCCACTTTGGTGTGTGTGTATATATATATATATATATAATCTAGGCTAACCTATTACTAAGGTATTATGAACTGTCTCTAAACTGCATCTGGATTCTGAAATATTGTCATTTCTTTCTTACAGCAAGTTAGATTTATTACATTCTTAAATGAAGGGTATTCATTGTATAACCAATGTAGGAGCAGTTACTTCTTCAGAACAGTTAAATTAATATATGTTACTCACTCCATTATCAGAAAACTTTTCTCAAGAAGAGAATTGCTAAGACATTTTTCTTGATTTGTAGTAGCTTCTGATTTTGATATCTTTATTTTTTAATTTTTCATGTTTTTTTATTTAAATGCATTTAAGTTTTGATTCTTCACATTTCATTCTATCTGAAGTTTCCATCAGAGGTGCAGATAGTCATATATCATGGTAACATTGTTACAAGAAAAAAAATTTACATGTACAGTTTAAGAAAGTATGGGGTATTGAGAGGTGACATGTCCCCTCCTGACTCCTGGTCCTCTGGACTAACAATGGACTTCTATATGAGCCCAAATTGGTGGCAAACCACCTAGCTTCTACCTTCACTACCATTTCTTCCTCCACAGACAGTTCCCTTGTACCTGCTCCTAATGATAGCTCCTCTTCACCATTCCTAGACAGCACCTTCAATTAGTTATTCACCATGCATGAACTACAGGTGGCACTGGCCTCCTGATGATCCTCATGTCCTGGCCCGGATGGTATCCCATACAGCATGATCCAGCACATCCACCCTACCAACAGATTTTCCTACTAGACCTATACAACCAGGGGTGTGCTGGGACTGGTTCAGTCCAGTTCACCTGAACCAGTTAAATTTTGATTGGATCACTGAACTGTTTGTTTGTTTTTCAGGATTTTATAGAAAAATGTAGGTAGTATCACAAACAGTAGTCATTTCAATATTTATTTATTTTTTGATGAAAAATTAGTTGAGTTTTAGATAATTATGTCATTAGTAAGTATAAAGAATATTAAATAATTTTTGCCAAAATTATTACAAAATGCTGTTTAGAAAAGCTAGAATGCATTGGCTTCCAGGGCTCCACCCCATACCCCTAGCTTAATGACTTGCACCATTGGCGCTCACCAATTTACACCCCTATCTGTATCAGAACTGGTTAAGAAATTGGCAGCACAATTCTGTATACAACTGCATATGGATAGAAGGAACCTTCCCCTCCAGGTAGAGGGAGGCCCACGTAATTCCTATCCCCAAATTTGGCAAAGATTCCCTCAATCCCATAAACTACAGACCAATCACCCTAATGTGTTGTGCCTGCAAAGTCTTCTAAAAATGGTTGCTACGCGACTATCCTTCCTTGAAAATAGTGATTCCTTCCTGGCTACCTAGTCTGGCTTCAGACAATTTTGCTTCACCACTGATCCCCTCCTGCTCCTCAACTGAAACATACAGAATGCCTTTGACAATGGACAGTTCATCCAATCAATTTTGTGACATATAGAAGGCCTATGTCACCACCCATCAGACAATAATCCTTAGTCAGCTCCAAAATCTGTGTCATTGGAGCCCTGCTGACCTTCATCAGGGGTTTCCTCTCCTCCTGAACCTTTAAAGTTCAGGTGGGGCTCAATGCTCTCAGACACTTTTGTGCAGGAAGATGGGGTCCCACAGGGAAGCATCCTCAGTGTTCTATGCTTTTCCATAGTTATGAACACAGTCTCAAAATGCCTTCCACCCACCATCCATTCTTCTGTCTATGCGGATGACCTTGCGATCTACTTCACAGGGTGGGAGCCATCTGTTGTTCAACAGCAAATTCAACTCGCCATCTACTGGGTGGAAAGGTGGGCAATGTTGGTGGGTTTCTGCCTCTCCACCCCTAAGACCAAGTGTATGCTCTTCAACAGAAGACCCTCAACCCTTCTGTCCCCTCTGTCATGTTATATGGCAATCCTCTGGAGGTGGTACCCTCCATGCGATTTCTGGGCATGACTGGACTGATGGCTCAACCAGGTTCCCCTGTCTCAAACACCTGAAGCAATCCCTCCAATGTTCCCTCACTCTCCTAGATCACCTCTCCCACACCACATGGGGCACAGACTGATGCTCTCTTCTTTGCCTTTACACTTCCATGGTGCAGTCAAAGCTGAACTATGGCAATGTAGTATACAGTTCAGCCTTCAATACCTACCTCTGTATCCTGGACCTGGTACATAATAGAACTCTCCTTAGAGAGATTTAACCCTGCTTACCTACTTGTTTGTACCAACCAGCAAACCTTCCACTTTTTAACAACCTTCTTACACAAGACAATTGCCTTCTGCTGGGTCCTGGCACATGTCAGCATCCAGGTAATGAGGAGGCAGACTGCATGGCAAAGACGGCCTGCTTACTGCCAGCCTCCCCCCCGGCCCCTCCCTTTCTCCAACTTCTTCCTGACTCTTGGCAATGGGATTGGGACCAGGCCACATGCAACTCCACAAGATTAAACTGCAATTAGGATACTGTCCCTCCTCATTCCACCAGTCCTGCCTTAAAGAAGTGATTTTAGCCCAACTCCGCCTAGGACACACACACACATTACACATGGTCACCTTATGGCTAAATTGCCAGCCCTGCTCTGCCCTACCTGCCATACCCCTATCACTGTCATACACCTGGTCGAATGCCCAAACCTGTCCAATCTTCATCGCAGGTGCTTCCCTCTCTTGTTCAAAATTTCCATACTTACCAAAGGCCCCTACTTTTCAGCGGAAGTGATTTTCTTTTTCCTCACTCAAACCCATCTGCTTCATTATATCTAAGGCCATACCTCCCCCTATCCCCCTTGTCCAGCAACTGAACCTTACTCACTCCCCTAGTCTACTACCCCCAACTCAGTGACACCACCCACCCACTGTCTCACTGAGATATGTACCACTTTCTCTAGGTACGAATTAGTGGTAAATTAAAGAAGAAAAAAATGCATGGTTTCCATGCTGATACTAACCCTTGGTAGAATAACTACTCCAGAACATTTGTTTTGCTATTTTAAAAAATTCAGTTAATTTTTAACCTTCATTTGAACTTATGAATTTCTATTTAGCTTAAATCTACGATGTTTGTCCTTATTTGTCAAATAATTTATACTTAGATGGTCAATAATTATTCTACCTTAGCTTTCAGGCAACTTCTTCACTACCTCAGACCAGGGTTGTGGAGTCGGAGTCAGAGTCGTGGAGTCGCACGTTTCAGGGCGGAGTCGGAGTCGAATTTTTACAATGTGTGGAGTCGGAGTCGGAAAATTTTGGACCGACTCCACAACCCTGGTTATAGCCACTAGGTTAAGAAGGGTTATTCAATTTTAAGTAGCACTACTACTGGTTAGACCTTAATTATGTTTAAGAGAATCTTTTTCATTTATATATATATATATATATATATATATATATATTATTGGAAAAAATAAAAATCCCTTAATATGATAATATCTACAAGTCAATATCCTTCTTAATATTTGAATGTTCCCTTATCCTAGAAAGTAACCTGACGATTCATGTGGTGGTGGTGAAATGTCTTATTATGATAATTATAGAGTGAAACACTAGAGGAGTCGGAGTCGTATATTTAAAATGTGAGGAGTCGGAGTCGGATTTTTAGATTTTTTACAATGTGTGGAGTCGGAGTCGAATTTTTACAATGTGTGGAGTCGGAGTCGGAAAATTTTGGACCGACTCCACAACCCTGCCTCAGACATGGAAAACATAACAACTGGAATACATAACTTATTCTTCTGCTGATTCTCTTTTCCTTAGTACTACAAAATTTATTGTCCAAATTCCTAATGCCTATCATTCCCAACCATGGTAAATTAACAGTTTATTGCTTCATCAAAATTAAAAAGTATATATTTGAAACCTGTTATTAGTCACTACCATGTGCTTACTATTTTCTCTAATCCATTCATCAGTCCTAACTTTCCTTGGACCTACAGGGGTTAGACAAAATAATATGAACACCCGCCGATTTCACCGGTTATCTTTACGGACTGCTCAGACACAAAGTAAATGGTCAAATGACTGGCAAACCTATTTAAATGCGTAACAGAGAGTGTATACGTCATGTTATAACCCTCACGTTGTTTTTACAGATCTGAGTGAATTATGAATTAGCAGTTATGAAAGACCTGTCAGACTTCCAAAGAGGGCAAATTGTCGGAGCGCGGATGGCTGGTGCATCGGTGATGAAAACCGCTCAGATGTTCAATGTATCCAGAGGAACTGTCTCTATGGTCATGTCTGCATACCAAAACCATGGAAAGACAAGCACCGACAAATGCAATAGTGGACGCAAGAAGAAGCTGTGTGATCGAGACTGCCGGGTGCTAAAGCGCATTGTGACAAAGAACCATAAGACCACAGCTCCAAAAGTGACTGCAGAGCTTAACCAGCATCTTGCAAGCCCGGTATCGACCAGAACTGTACGTCGCGAGCTCCATGGAGCTGGATACCATGGGAGGGCTGCAATTGCCAAACCCTTCCTTTCGCACATCAACATTGAGCGGCGCAGAAAATGGTGTAATGACCATAAGAATTGGTCAATGGACGGGTGGAAGAATGTAGTCTACTCCGACGAACCCTCCTTTACGCTATTTCCATGTTCCGGTCGAGTTTACGTCTGGAGACAGCCTAAAGATGCTTATGACCCAGACTGCCTGACTCCAACCGTTAAGCATGGAGGCGGATCTGTGATGGTTTGGGCAGCAATATTGTGGAATACTCTTGGCCCAGCTGTAGTACTGCATGGTAGGGTTAACGCCCAGGTCTATCTGTCAATATTGGCTGACCAGGTCCATCCCATGATCCAAACGCTGTCCCGCTGTTTCGCCGTCTTCCAGGATGATAATGCACCAATCCACACCGCTGGGGTCGTTAAAAACTGGTTTGAAGAGCATGTTAGTGAAGTAGAACGCTTGGATTGGCCTCCACAATCCCCGGATCTTAACATTATCGAGCATCTGTGGTGTCAGTTGGAGCAGCAGGTCAGAAGCCGATTCCCACCGCCAGCGTCTTTGGAGGAACTGGAGCAGGGTTTGCTCGAAGAATGGCTCAGGATTCCTCTAGCCACTGTCCAAAAGCTGTATGAATCAATTCCCCGACGCATTGCAGCTGTTATTGCCGCTAAAGGAGGACCCACTCCATATTAAGAATAAAAACCGCCATTTATCAAGGTGTTCATATTATTTTGTCCAACCCCTGTATATTCTTGTCTTTGCTATGAGAATAAAGTTTAACATCAGTAGGATTCACTTTGGGTAGTGACTTCTTGGACCTTGTAATAAACTGAGTAATGTACAGTGAGTGTTGTCTGAGCCTTGTACAACATTTCTAACATATGAAAAACCCACTAACATGGGCAAAATACTGGGTGGGGTGGGGGGGTTAAGTACAGTAAGTCCCCAACTTACACGCGTCCGAGTTACGCGGATACGCAAGCATGATCCAATCAGAGAGAAAAGATCCACTGCCTTCAACATCTGCAGAATCTGAACCACAAATTGTTGAATAAATATTAGTTTTCTTAATACAGTATTATGTTTTTATATATAAATATATATTGTTTTTATAAACCTTACTTTTTTAGCTTTAACTAGCCATAGAAACAAATGCATATGTCACAAAATATATCGTATTTAAGCAGTGTTGGACTTACATGGTAACCTTTGGAATGAATTAACAGTGTAAGTTGGGGACTTACTGTATTTTAAAAGAAATAAAAAAAAATAGCAGGTGGGCAAGAGTGGGTTACCCACTTTGGTATTATTACTGACACCTTAAAACTCCAGATACATGTAGACTATACAGTTTCTTATTTCAGGTACAAATTTTCCCTGTACACCTTCACATATTTACATGCATTATATTTTAAATATTAGTTGAAAGTATGAGTTTTCAGAATTTTAAAAGTTTGGATGCCAGATTTTACAGATTTTTAATACTGTTTTTCATTCCTCTTAAGATAACTAAAAGTTTTTTATTTCATGTCTGAAAATTAAAATGGTAATTAAAACTTCAGCCATGAATATTGCCTTTCAAGAGTAATTTTAAAGAATAAACTATAGACCAGGGGTGTAGCTAAAGTATTTGGCACCCGGGGTGGATCCTTCCTTTGGCACCCCCCATAAATAATTTTAAAGTTTAAACACACAGAAAAGTATATTATGTTTGCAAGTAGATTTTTAAATAGTACAGTACTGTCATAAGCAAATTGGAAATAAGAAAAATGCAGGACATTAAAAATTTAGTGAACAGGTAATACTGCATTTTATTTTATACAAAAAACACAGGAAATCCAGTCTCAACCCTCAGCCTATTCTTCAAAGGTAAATAGAGAGGATTCACACACTGCTTTCGAGCCTTAATTTCTGCAAATTGATCAATGACCTCATCAAAATTCACCTTTGTATATTCATGTTCATTTGAAAGTAAAGCCAGATTTGTCAATCTTGTCTGACTCATAGTTGAGCAAAAGAAATTTTTTATCAATTTTAATTTGGAAAACTTCTTTCACATGAAGCAATAGACACACAGACAGTCAATAAGAATCTCAAACACAGTGACAAGTTTGGCAAAGATTCACAAAAATCCCATTTCACAATAAACTCCAGAAACTGCAATGCTGTCCATTTCTTTTCCTCTTCAATGCTGATTTTTGCAGCTTCCAAATGCCTCTGAAGTCATCCAATTTCCACACTGATATCTTCATCAGAGAATTCATCGAAAATCTGAGTCAAATTTGAAATATACTTCCGAAGTTCTTCTTCTGTTGCAACAACCAAAGTGTTCAAACAAGTGGTTCTCAAACTTTTTCCAACCAGATACCCATTGAGTTATCAGATTATCAACCCAGACAAGCAGAGACAATTAATTATCATTATTATTATTGTAGTGAATACTCTTATTTTAGTTTCAAGATAAATGTTAATTTTACCGTCTTGAATTTCGGAATAGCTATAAATTCATTTTAAATTAGAAATCCAAGGGTTATATTTTCCATCCTTGGTACTGTCGCAGTTTCGCCTAACGGACTCAATACGGCTAGTGAGATAATCACTGGTTGGCACTTAACCAGCGGCAGTGCTTATGGCTACATCATCCAGGTTAACCTATACCGGATAGATGCGCTATGGTTCCAAGCCGTAGCTTGCCTAGGCCCAACGACGACGACGACGAAAACCAACATTATCATTATTAATTATCATTAATTATCATTTATAAACACTTAAACATCACTATGATACCACATTGTCAAAAATTACGGTTATTATGTATTTTATCACACTCAGTCATTTTACACACCAAAATACATTTTTCTAGTAGTATTTGATGTGATTTGTTCAAATATGACCTCCATTTCCGTCGGAAATGAGATCCAACAAAGTTATAGTACTTTGAAGTTTGGCTCATTTTCAAGGGAAATGGAAGTCAAAATCTAAGCAAAACACATCAAATATTACTAGAAAAATGTATTTTGGTATTAATTAACCTAACCTTACCTAACCTAACTGTGGCTAAACGAGCCTAACCTTGGCTAAACGAGCCTAACCTTGGCTAAATGAGCCTAACCTTGGCTAAACGAGCCTAGAGTATTACCTTATTATGGATTAGGTGGTGGATACAAACGAGAGCTCGTTTAGCCAGGGTTAGGCTCGTTTAGCCACGGTTAGGTTAGGGTAGGTAAGGTTAGGTTAGGTTAGGTTAATTAATACCAAAATACATTTTCCTAGTAATATTTGATGTGTTTTGCTTAGATTTTGACTTCCATTTCCCTTGAAAATGAGCCAAACTTCAAAGTACTATAACTTTGTTGGATCTCATTTCCGACGGAAATGGAGGTCATATTTGAACAAATCACATCAAATACTACTAGAAAAATGTATTTCGGTATGTAAAATGACTGAGTGGGATAAAATACATAATTACCAAAATTACTGGACACTGGTATAAGTACCATGATATTGTTATAAACACCAGCACTTTATGCTTTATCATAATTATTTAATGAAACATACCTCATGTATGTGGAGTCACAGTGTCAAGTGAACAAGAATTGGAATGTCAGTTGTAGTCAGCTGGCTATGCTCAACAAACTGATGACTAAAACATCAACAAATGTTCACCTTTTGATGTAATTTTTATCAAATATTTAATTTTTCATTTGTAAATTTTGCATTGCCAATAAAAATAAAAATTTATTTTATAGTGGAAATTAACATTAAGCTGTTCTAGTAGTTTGAGCATTTTAAATTTTTTTTCTTACTTTGGCAAATTTTTCATTTGGTTTGAAAACTTGTACTGGTATTTAAACTCTCCCAATGGCACCCCCCTCCTGGCTGTCACCTGGGGTGGACCACCCCCCTCGCACCCCCCTTAGTATGCCACTGCTATAGACCTCCCTTGGAGGTTAGGTTTATTGGTTATCCTAGTTATGTGAATCCCATTTTTATTTTTATAATAGATTGTGCTATTAGCTTTGCACAGAACTTTGTCTTCGTGTGTTGAAACCATTCTTAAATTAGTTCAGGTATACAGTACTTTGAAAGAAACTATGAAAACAAAATAAGACCTTTCTAATTTGAAAATTTTGTTCTCAGTAAAATCCATCATGATTTTAACAGTATAGCCAAGGCCCCAAGGATTACAATGACATTCACTCTCTACAGGGATTGTTTTATTATTTTCAGAATATTTCATGTCCAGTATAATGAACTGTTAACTAAAGAGAGACTCTTGTTAAGGAAATTTTTTCCATCACTCATTTGATGTCAAGAGTTTCAAAATGGAAAAAAATGAAAGTGAGTGTGATCTGAAAGAAATTGATTCGAATATTAAAGAAGAAGTTGATATTAAAGAAGAAGAAGTTGATTCCTATGAAGCAAATTATTGCAAAACAGATACAATTGGCCATGAAAATATCTGTGATGAATGGGAGGTAAGAAATAGTTATGAAAAATTGTTTTTCTTATATAGTTTAAGTGGGTTTGCCACTCGTGCCACAAGAAAAAGAAAATATGACCATTTTGAAGTTCATTTGATTCTTTTGATGAATAGAGATTGTTCAGTAAGGTTGGTATTTTATTTATTAATACATTTATCAAAGCATTAAACTGATGAACTCATCTTTAAAGCTTCAATAGATTGAGGCAGTTTTCTTAAATGTAGGAATAAATTGATATTGGAAATGTGTATTGAATGTGATGAAAAGGAAACCATATTTAGTGATTGGATGAAAGATGAATGGGTGATAGATCTTTGTGGTAGAGAAGAAACATATTTCACTCATAATGAACTCCATGTTAAGGTAAACATGTGTTGTTTTGCTTGAGTACATCTTTGCTAATGTAAGCCATTATGATACTTATCTGTCTAGTTCTTGTAGTTATTCTCCACCACAGTAGTGAGTGGTACTATATATATTATTGTCTAGCTTCTGTGTGAAAAAGTTGGTAGACAGTTGTATATGAAATCTATGCAGTATCCCTTTTTCACAGTAGGCTCGCATGAAAAAGGTAGATAGTTTGCAGTCTATACTCAGAAATACCTCAAAAGTTGTGTAAAAGCTTTATAAAATGAGGTTTCAGATTTACAGTGCATGCTACATTAATAAGATGTCACTACCACATAAAGAAACAGAAATTTTATGGTTTGCATATTTTTGCTTTGAATTTGAAAAGCAAGGTATATTGATATTATGTGATGACAAAATGAATTTGTATGTTAACTTTCCAGTCATTTATAAATTTAATTTTGAAAAAATTCCTTAGGAGAACTTTCCTATTTGTTTGTATTAGGGTCCCACTATGAAAATTAAATGGGTTAGTATGGTTTTCTTACAAGGTTGATTCAGTTAGGAATGTTACATGAAGTGATACCTCTGATAACCATATAAATTTACAATAATTGGTTAATTTTAAGTTGGGAATAGAGCAAAATCCCATTATACCAAAAGGGGTCTGGACCAAGCACTTTTTGGATTATATTTTTCAGGTGAATGGAAAAAATGGCATTTGTAATGTACATAATAAAAAGAATTATTGTTGAATTTATGAAAATAATTTACTTTAACCCTTTGAGGACCACATGGTTTTGAGGGGAGATTTATTTACAAAAGATAGTTATTTCTGGTAATTTGGACATGATAGAAACGAATTTGCTATCCATTTACTTGTATGTTCAATAGATTATCAGGTATTTTGAGGGACATGTGTGTCCCTATGGTCCTTAATGGTAGCTGACAAAATAAAACACTGATCTATTTACCACTTTATTGGAATAACTAAATATTTATATTCTTGTGCTAGGGGCATGTGAGCAAGTACACTATCTACAGTAGTCGTATAACAGTAAATATATATATATATATATATTAGTGATGGATCGAATAACCGCAACCGCAACCGCACTACAACCGCACAAAAATTCATAACCGTAACCGCAACCGCCGTTCCATAAGTGCGGTTGCGGTTGTAAAAGCTTAGTTAATTTTAATTTTAGGTTAATTAGAAATATCTCTTTTTTTTAAAAAGAAAATGATGGGTCTCCTTATGCGTGGAGCGGGAACGTTGTATGATGAGAGGCATTGCCGCTTGAAAGGTGAAAATGCAGCAAAAATATTATTCTTGAAATTCACACTGCCTGTCATTAAGTTTGACATCAGTTTTTCAAATGAATAATAATCCATAACTTTCCAATGGGTGGAGGCTGGGGAAAGTGGTAGGTGGGATGAACAGTGCGATGGGTCCTCGTCCCTCATCCTGGTAACACACTTAGTGCAAAATATGGTTTTAATTAATTTGACCTATTCTTTCATAATAGCTATATAAGTTTAGAATATACTTCATTTAAATAGTATTTATTAAGTAAATACCTTATGTTGAACACAAGTTTTGCAACACACAAATAGCGGTAGCGGTGTATTGCAAAACTTGTGTTCAACATAAGGTATTTACTAAATAAATACTATTTAGTATATATTATGTACCAAGTGTGGCTAAATTGTACTATAGTGGCTAAATCCAGTTAATAATTACGCATTTTTCCTAGTATATGATAACCGCAACCGCGGTTGGAAAAAATTTGACAACCGCGGTTGTGAATAACCGACCACTCGATCCATCACTAATATATATATATATATGAAAATTATTTCACGAAGTAACATGTGAAAAATATTTGATGAATAAAACCACGAAGGAAAGGAAACACAGAATGGTGCTCAAGTGCTTTCGTCTAATGATATCCTCAGGAACACTGAAGTAAATAAAGAGTTTGAGACTATATATAGGTCAAAAAAATAAAAAATATATATAATATAGAAATAAAAACTGTGGGAGGAGCATACAAATTTGTAAGGAAAACTACTAATTTTAGCACTGCCCTTCTTGTCTAAATCCATTCTGAACGAATTCAACCCAAGATCAAATGGATTGTTTACAACCAATTTTATAGATAATGCCTGAATGATATTTAGGTCACAAAAAAAAAAAATAGATACCGTATATATATATATATATATACGGTATATGAAAATAAATTGAAAAATAAAAATTGTAAGAGGAGTATACAAATTTATAAGGGAAAACTACCAAAGTTTTAGCACTCTGCCTTTCTTGTCTAAATCCATTCTGAATGAATTCAAAACAACAGGATGAAGTTGAAAAAGGCCTTGCTCATGTTAAAGTTATTTGTAAGTTGGATAATAGCAGACTCAAGAATATTTCTATTAACAATGTTGCTAGAGTGAAACAAAACTGAAGCATTATTCCAATCAATACAGTGGGATAACTGTCAAATGGACAAAAAGGGCACTGGATAACTCCCATTCTAACGGAATATTGATGCTGTTTTACACGTGTGTACAAATCCTTTCCCATCTGACCAATGTAAAAGGAATCACATTGTTTACAACCAATTTTATAGATATGGTAATGCCTGAATTATGGTAGGGCTATTTTTTACTATGATATTTTTCACAATATTGTTATATGAAAATACTACATTAATATCCAAAAGTTTAAATACATTAGCAATGCCTAAAAAGCCTGGGAAAAATGGAATTACTAAAATATTCTTTGATAAAGTGCAAGTGTTATTATTCAAGGCAAAATGAACCTTCTATCATGTGAATAATAACAGTCGCACTTTGTCAAAGAATATTTTAGTACTTCCATTTTTTCCAGGCTTTTTAGGCATTACTAATGTACTTAAACTTTTGGATATTAATGTAGTATTTTCATATTACAATATATGATTTTAATGTAGTCCTTATTATCGTAGTGTGTGTCTTTGCTTCACCCAAGCATTTTGAAATTTAATTTAAAAAACTGAAAATAAAAATGGTGAAATTTTAATAATTTTGACAATTTTTAAAAACTTTGAGTTCATTGTGCACAATTTAATTATAGCTGTACAATTACAAAAATTTCACATAAATACACAACTTTCCCAACCCCAAGCATTTTGAAATTAAAAAAAAAAAATTTTCACTCTACCCTAATAAATATATATATATATATATATATATTCCCCGCAAGGGGGTTCTAAGCTCGTGCTCTTGAGTGCTCTTTGTGCTCGTTTGTACGTGCTTGTTCCTGGAGGTTTCACGTGCGCCCTCCCGGCCCTAGCACCCAAGGATGATGGGGCTCGACCCTGCAGTCCTTGTCATCCTTGGTCTTTTTCCACTTCGACTGTCCCCTCCACCCTTTCTTTTTCCTCTGTCTTTCCTCTCACTTTTTCTTTGTTTTTCCGCTGAGATATGCCCTTTAAATAGAGGCGAATCGGTTCTTCCCGAACTAAAAAAAAAAAAAAAAAAAAATATATATATATATATTTCAACTGCAAAGAACATGCAGTATAATTAACATAAAGAATGATGCTTGTATAGGAGAACATTCTGTGCAAGATGAGGAGGGAGAACGAACAAATGAAAAAATGAGGTAACCACCTGGGAATCGAACCCAGGATCTTCCGATTGCCGGTCAGATATGATAACCACTACACCATGGTCCTCACTCAATCAGAAGTCGTAATTCTCCTACATACACGCAGAAACCAATGCCCCGAGGGGCAGGATTTGCTTTTCATTTGTTTATGATGATGTTTTGCAAAACAATTTTGAGTGTTGATGTAAAGCAAAGATGAATGCCACAAATGATGCAGACATTGAAAGTTCTATTTTCTATTTTTTATTTTGGTCAGTTCCATATGAAATCACCCAAATTTTGAACAACTTCCCAGGTCACCCTCTCAGAAAATTCTGAAAAAAATTATCATTTGTAATTCTATCAAACTTATGCACAAATCCCAAATTTTAGGTCAATATTACTTATAATTTTTGAGATACAGCAATTTGAAATTATGCTTTTTTTACTTATTTTTTGGTATCATTGGCAAAATCACATGAATGTCCAACTTTAAGCAACCATATCTTTTTTGTTTATCCCTTCACTAGACTGATATGTGGTGTATATGGTAAACAGTAGTCATCGAATCCATATTTGATGTCAAATCAAACCTACCTCTTATAGTTTGCCATCTACAAGGCTTCAAAAATCAAAGAAAGCTTAAAAATTCACTAATGGTTACCTTCTTTTCACTGGTACTGATAAAAAACTATCCATACTTGAGAGCTGAAATTAATTTTACAGTTTGTCATAATGTATTTGTAGTCAGAAATGCTTTCAAAAGCTCTCTATTATCTATAGAATTAGAAACAATAAATAATAAAAAAATTGGAAAATTTTATTTTTTGCAAAAAGAAGCCTATATTCATGCCATTATTACCCCATCAGGACAGTTAGCCATCACTTTCATATTTTTACCATATGTTCATATACATTTAGGCAAACTACAGTCACAGTTTGGTTTTGGTGGTCAGCTTCCTTCAATTTAATTTTTTTTTTTAAATTATCATAATTTACACAAAAAGGCAAAGTAAAAATATCAGAGTAACATGAATATATTTCAGCATTACACATACATATATCATGAAAAATGATCATCTGAAACATTCGAGAATTACAGATACAACTTTATATCCTTCTGTCATTTATAAGGGACCTGAAACAAAAATATTTCTAAAATCAAGATTCCAACTTAAATATTCAATTTGTTAAATTTACCATGTCCTCAATTTAGTAAATATGTACTGCTTAAACGTGTGTAAAAGTGAAGTTCCTACAAATGAATTACTTGATTACTCAACATTCATCTCATACTTAAAGCACTCTAAAGAAATGTAGGAAATAGTGTTTGAATTTTGTTCAGGTCACTTGGGTTTAGGATATAATGATGAACACCTCTTACCTGGACAGTCGGTGAACTTACTACACAGATAACATGTTGGATTGGCGCCCAGCATTCATCTGTTCTTGATATTGCTGGCCAAGACAAAACACTTTTGTGTGATCTTTTCATGAAAGTGACTAAAACATCAGAATGTTCATCAGAATGATCTTTTATATTACCCACATACCAGTTTCCATCATGAACACATGCTACATGTTTGCCATTTGCCAACATTTTGATCTGAGAGATCTGCATCATCATCACCAGTGCCTATGGTCACTGGTGTAAGAAGTTTGTCCTTGTCACTCAAATTTTAGAGGAGAACAGTCCATGACACTAGCACTTGTGTTCAGTTCCTGACAGAACTACTACTACTGGCTGAAAATCTTCAACTGATCCACAAGACCTACTGGTACCTGCTCCATCATCTGGTAGAGGCTATAGGCATTGTTCTTCATATTGTGTGTGGCACTTGTACTCTGGGCACAGATTTTGTCCTGGTTTTATATTCATCATCCTGGCAATGTCACTGTCTACAGTGTGTAGGGATTCTGATAATCATAAAATACAATTCTAAATAAAATTTTTCTCAAAACTCACTTGCCATAAGATACAAAACTACAAATGTTATAAATGAATATAAACTTACTGGTATTAGATAGGAATGTTAGAACAATGTAAATACGACATTCAATAATAATGTAATATATAAGAAACTTGCGATTTTCTTTCTGTGAACTTTTCTTTGGTCTGCACAATAGCGTTGAAGATTTTCTTAATGAAACAAAAACATTTTCTCATGATGAAAACACACAGTATCGCTGTTTGCCAACAATATATCACATCTTCATGACAGCAGCACTTTATCCTCACTGGTTAACTGATCCAACATGAGTATACCAAGTTTTTCTCAGTAAGTCCTTTTATGACATACATCATGTAATTCCTGTCCAATAGAATAGCTTTGTGTAGCCTCCAACACCATTTCTGTAAGTATGAGAATTCATGAGATTGGGACAGCTTATATACAGGGTGTACATAAAGTCAGGATCTATTTTTGTGAAGCACTTGGAAATTATATGGAATTCAATCATAAAATGATAAAGTGGTAACATTTATTAAATAATTAAGAGTAGGATTCAATGTGACGCCCATCAGTATCCCTGCACAGCTCAAATTGTTCCGCAGCATTTCTAAACACATTCTGGAGCATTTGCGGGGTTATGTTATCTGCAGCAGTTCGTATACATATACGTAAGTTTTCAACACTCGTAATCTTCATCTGATAGACGTGCGATTTGATAAAGCCCCATGCAAAGAAATCTAAAGGGGGTTAAATCTGGTGATCTCGCTGGCCAAGGTCTGTTGCTTCCGCGTCCGATCCAGCGATTTGGAAAATGTCCATTTAGATAATCCTGAACAATTTTGGCATATAGTGACAAGGAGCACCATCATGTTGATAGACGACGGGGATAGGATTGTTAGTACTGTCATCTATCAACATGATGGTGCTCCTTGTCACTATATGCCAAAATTGTTCAGGATTATCTAAATGGACGTTTTCCAAATCGCTGGATCGGACGCGGAAGCAACAGACCTTGGCCAGCGAGATCACCAGATTTAACCCCCTTTAGATTTCTTTGCATGGGGCTTTATCAAATCGCACGTCTATCAGACGAAGATTACGAGTCTTGAAAACTTACGTACATGTATATGAACTGCTGCAGATAACATAACCCCGCAAATGCTCCAGAATGTGTTTAGAAATGCTGCGGAATGATTTGAGCTGTGCAGGGATACTGATGGGCATCACGTTGAATCCTACTCTTAATTATTTAATAAATGTTACCACTTTATCATTTTATGATTGAATTCCATATAATTTCCAAGTGCTTCACAAAAATAGATCCTGACTTTATGTACACCCTGTATAGTAGCAGGGATTGCACAAGGTATGTACAAGTTCAGACAAGATTAGGTCATCATATACCCTGTGTGTAGTATTGTGCAATACTAATATTTCTTGAACAAACTCAAACAAGTTTACTGTTTGTTAAACAATGATCATGTTAACCCACTGTGCGCCATAGATGGGGGAAAGGGGGGATTAATGGGGTTATCATATATATGGGGCTCTCGCCAAGCCATATATATGAGAAATTTGAGGACACCCTCATGACAACAGCTCACAGAGTGCCGGACCAAGAAGTTCCATCCATTTTTCAGGACATCAGCTTAAAATTCTGGCTTAGATCTGATCAAAAGTCATTTGACACCCCCTAGGCTCGCTGCATTGAGGGTCACATGACACCCTCTGGCTGATGAAGCTTAAATATTGAAGGAAGCTGACACCAAAACCAAACTTTGACTGTAGTTTGCCTAAATATATATGAACATATGGTAAAAATATGAAAGTGATGGCTAACTGTCCTGATGGGGTAATAATGGCATGAATATAAGCTTCTTTTTACAAAAATGAAATTTTTCATTTTTTTTAGTAGTTATTGTTTCCAATTCTATAGATAATGGAGAGCTTTTGAAAACATCTCTAACTACAAATACATTATGACAAACTGTAAAATTAATTTCAGCTCTTTAGTATAAATAGTTTTTTATCAGTAGCAGTGAAAAGAAGGGAACCATTAGTGAATTTTTAAGCTTTGTTTGATTTTTGAAGCCTTGTATGTGGCAAACTATAAGAGATAGGTTTCATTTGACATCAAATATGGATTCTATGACTACTGTTTACCATACATGCCACATATCAGCCTTGTGAAGGGATAAATAAAAAAGATATGGTTGCCTAAAGTTGGACATTCATGTGATTTTGCCTTGTGTGTGGCAAACTATAAGAGATAGGTTTCATTTGACATCAAATATGGATTCTATGACTACTGTTTACCATACATGCCACATATCAGCCTTGTGAAGGGATAAATAAAAAAGATATGGTTGCCTAAAGTTGGACATTCATGTGATTTTGCCAACGATGCCAGAAAATAAAGAAAAATAGCATAATTTCAAATTGTATCTCAAAAATTATAAGTAATATTGACCTAAAATTTGGGATCTGTACATAATGATAATTTTTTCAGAATTTTCCAAGAGGGTGACCTGGAGACCTCTAGGTGACTTCATATGGAATGACCCTTTTGCACAATGAACACAGCTTTTTCTTACATTTGACTTTTTCATTTTGTACCAGTGTTGGTGCTGTGCCTATGGTCAAATGACTTGTCACAGAAATTGGTGTTGCTCTTGACCAATTTGTGTATTTTCCAATTATCCCTCGTGCTATAACCTGTTTATATTCAAGTGGCTTTAGTCCGTCATTAATTGTTGTACTAGTTTCACTTACTAATGCATTGTAAACACAGCAAGCATTGTTGACAGCAATATCTAGGAAATCAAAAAGTGAAGATAGAATTTTGTGCGGGATCTCCTGTCATGTTCGTATGATACCTTTTTGGTAGTGATGGGATGATACCAAAATTTTTAACGATTCCAATTCCGATACCACTAAAAAGTCTCGATTCCGATTCCGGATATACATGTTTTAATGTATAGCTACAATACAATAAAAATAAAATTTGTTATCCTCTTCCATTTAAATTTTAAAGTTTACATTGCAAAACTGGTTCAATTAAAAGTTTAAAAAAATCCTTTTACTCAAAAAGCAATCCTTACTCCTTAGCCTACAAGATGCAAATAAATAAGTGAATAAGTAAGAATTTATTTGTATTCAAGAATCGTTTTAAGAATCGGAAATCATGGTACAATTCTCTCTATTCTGATTCTGATTCTGATTCCTGAAAAATGCTCGATTCTTCCGATTCTCGATTCCGATTCCGATTAATCATCCCATCACTACTTTTTGGGTCCATTACATCTACACCACCCATAAACTTATTGTACATCTCAACCATCTTAGGACAAGAAATGTCAATTTTTTCTGATGTCCCTGTTCTTCTATGCTTTACGAAAACTGTTTCTACAGAGCTACAGAAGCTAAGGCTAACAAAGACCCGAAGATCCACTCTAAGGTTAGCCCAAGAGAAAGGAAAGAGGAGGGGGTTAAAAGAGGAGAATAAGGGGATAAGTAAGTAGCAAAACCTATCATTCGTGGGTTAACATTCATTCAGAAAAAGAGAGAGAGAGACTCCCATCATCATCTGACGGCCACTGCCGACAAATTGGAAAAATAGTCAAAGAGAACAGGAGAGGGGTGAAAGATGTAAAGAAGTAAAATAAGAACGCTTACAAACCATGCAAACACATTCTTAACTCACTGTCATACCATGCAAACTACAGACATGCAAGTAAGGGAAAAAAAAAAAAAAAATTAGGTATAGTATAACAAAAAGTGGGTTAGTATATGCTACGAGCTACAACTACGTTCGTTAGGGTGCATCAAATTTCCCATGATTTTTCAAAAAGTTTTATTTCAATCTGTCCCTATGATTACTGTGTTCCAATGCCTGAAATAGCACATATGGCCAAATTTCAAAGATTTATGTGGTCATCTAGGGGGTCCACATCATTGATGCAATATTTAGTATTGGAGTTAAATTGACCAAAAAATTAAACATTTTATATCCCGGTTTCCATGTTTGCAAAAGTATCAGAACCAGTAAAAATGTATTAAATAATCAAAACAGGGATTAGAACTTAGCTTCACCCCACGCTCAGCACAATCATTTACGACGTTAACTGCCGAGATGTTTCTCTGGATGTTTGAAAGGAAGCTAATTCTGGCCAATTTTCGATATTATGAGTCAGGAAAGAACTGTCAAGTTCCAGAACAGAGAAAATGTACCATGAATCTTTGTTGATTAAGTCGCCAAGCTTTGTCGTGCTGGAAATGGAGTTTGGAATTTGGGTTTCCCAAATCCTGTACCAAATCGATGTTGTGGTAAAGATGCCTGATCTTGTGCTGGCTTTACTGCTATAAGTCTCTCAGCCAGATAGCGGCGTTCAGCTTCAGGGACTGCATCATTAAAGAGCGCAAGAGGTACCATCTCAGCAGTCAGGTACCATAGGTGATGCTTGAGAGCTTTTATCGCACTAGATGATATGCTGGGGCTGAGTTTTTCATATCTGAGGATGTCTTGGTAAAGACAGGTCATTCCATGGAGCCTCGACCGCGCTTGAACAGGTGATCCACCACCAGCTGTACAGCAAGCAAACAAAGTTGACAAACTCGCGCAGTTTGGGTTGTTGTGCTTCCGTGGTAATGGTTCCAGAGGGAAGAGAGCTGATCTGCTCCTCCAGCAGCACCATCTTAATGGAGTAGAGAAACTTGGCCATCCACCTAGCCTTGTGTACAGCACCAGGACGTCGAAATGAAAACTCTCTTCTTGTCCCATCCAAGTAGAGCAAACAAAGATCAGAAAATTCTTTGTAGTCATCACATT
The DNA here is from genome assembly GCA_023014485.1 of Bathynomus jamesi. NCBI lineage: Eukaryota > Metazoa > Arthropoda > Malacostraca > Isopoda > Cirolanidae > Bathynomus > Bathynomus jamesi. The sequence goes on from JAJOZX010012665.1 coordinate 31,213, forward strand.
GATGCTTCACAACAGACTGCACGCATGAAATCGCTCTGGCCCTATAGTCATGGATTATGGTTTGTACATCATCTGAATAAGAGGTACCATCCAAAAAATTAAGTGCCTGATTATTGTTGTGTTGAACTGTGTCTAAATGCTTTCGGAACTGACAGAATATGGTAACTTCTAGTGACATTGGTGGTTCTATTTTCAGATCATTGAAGACTTGTGTAAGGATTACCTCGCCAACGTGATGCCGGCAAGCTGACCACAGTAAAGCTCGACCTATGTCCTGGTGCAGGCTAACACATGCAGCACTCACATGACCAGTGTTACTAGCTGTTGTGTCAAAAGTCATGTTCACTACTGAGTCAACACAATTCCATGATCGGAGAAGCTCCATGGTGAGATTAGCAATGCTTTGACCAGCTGGCTGATCTGTATTTGGCTTGTAGGAAGGCACATCAAGAAGTTTGATGTCATAGGAATTGCCAACTGCTACGGTGAGCCTCTCTTCAGCTTTAGTTTGGTATGACAGAGTTGACATCAGTTTAGAATCCCAGTGAAGAGACAGGAACTGTGGTGGAACCCAGGACTCTTTGACCGATGATGCAAGCTCTTCACCAACCTTACGTCTTGCTCTGTCGGCGATAGAATATGTGTGAGAAACATTTTTTGTGTCACCTCCTAATTCCTTAATGATGGCTTTGGTAAATGCTGCCTGTTGGGCCAGTGTGATCTTCGTGCGTGTAGACAGGGAAACCATCCTATGGGATTTGAGTATGTCATGACTTATAAAAGCAGTTGTTCCTGAAGAGTTGCTTGGCGAGATTTTTGTGTTTTTGGTTTGTAATCCTCTATATCACCCTCTTCATCCTCAACATCACTGTTGCTTTCCTCACTGTTCTCAATCTGAACTTTGCTTGTAGATGCTTGGGCTTTATGAGCTTTAAGCTGTTGTTCTGCTTGCATCATTTCCTTTTCCTGCTTTCTTTGGTCTTTTGATGCGAGCTTCTTGTCATGGCTTCCAAACGATGCGACTCTGCCTGATTTCATTGACCGCAAGAACTCCAGATCTTCAGGATCTTTTATGAGTTGCTCAGCATTCCTTGGCCAAAACTGTAATGTTTCTTGTAACTCCTTTTCGATCCCCTTAAGCTTCGCAACTGCACCAGGCGAAGAACGCCAATCCACTGGAAGTTCCCTAAGTTTTGCATTTTTTGCAGATAGTGCTATAATTTTTTCAACAGCTTTCCTCTCGGTAATCATGGCAATGTTGCCTTTCTGATAAAATGGAATAACTTTTTGCAAGACAAATTTAGCATTGTTCCATTTTGTACGGTTAAACGGTAGACCTTCTTGCTGATGAAACATGTAGCATCGCAACACTTGCTCACATGTTGGCAGCCTAGATCCTGTTATCTCTGCATCTGCATCGCTGATTCCAGCACCAAGACCATAAATGGCAGCAGTTTGACGAGTTTTAACAGCATATTTATCATTTGTGCTACCTGAACTGGCCTTAATGCACGACAGGTGTAAAGAGAACACAAAATTTATTAACGTAAACACTTGCACATAAACATTTAACATAAACACACAAAAATCACATTTATCATAAACACTTGCATATCAGATTATACATTGCAGTTCCTTTTAGAATATTCTATAACTTTCCACCACTTCCTAGCACTTTCTAGAGGTTTCTATCACTTTCTAGAGGTACTATCACTTTATAGAAGTTTCTATCACTTTTTAGAAGTGTATATATGACCTTTAGAAATATCACTTACATGTTCTTGGGCTGATTTTTGTAGTGAACAAAATCTTTAAACTTCTACTATTTGGATCTCAAATCACAGAATGACTGTGGGGTTGGTGTGCATATAGGAAGTCTGTGTGGACCCCATAAATGGCATTCAAATCCAAAAATAATTCACATAGTAGGTTTTCTTAACCATTGGAACATTTCTAACTTAGGGACAAAGTGAAACTTTGTCATTGGTGATTTTGATGCACCCTAACGTTCGTGTCAGTCTAATTTTTTTTTTTTATTGCTGGCATCACACGCTGGCATATCACACGCTGGCATTAATTGTCAACAGACTCATGGAGAGAGAAAATTTGAAACCATCAACACTGACCTATTGTCCATCCATTTTACACAACTCATTCCATTTGCTGTCATGCAATCAATATCTCACCTTTTCATGTCCTTCTCTGGTTTGAAGGTTCTGGGTATATGCTTTCTATTTGATCACACAGTACCACATGAGTACACCTTTTTTTCAAGAACCTGTCTCTGTAATATAGGGCTGTTAAAAAATTAACAATGTAAACCACCACCTACACCTTCTATGGACTTAGTAAGCATATGCACAATTTCTTCTCCAAGTCCCCTTTTTGGATAAGGCTTTTTACCTGTGTAAATATCAAACTGATACAAATAGCCTGTTTGGGAATTGCATTGGCACCATATTTTGAAACCCCATTTTATTGGCTTTATTTTGATATACTGTTTCATACGATTGTGACCTTTGAATTTGATCATATGTTCATCAATCAACTGTTGCTTAGATGGTTCTTTTGCTGCTTGGAAACTTTCAGTAAAATTATTTTTTATTGGTCTTATTTTGAATGCATGGTCATACATTGGATCATTTTTAGGAGGCATCTCATCATTATTGGCAAAGTGTAGCATGGTTCGAATTTGTTCAAATCTGTTTGTTGGCATAATACTAGATATATATTGAACATGGCAATGTGGCTGTGTTGACCAATAGTCTCTTACTGAGGGTAAGCGATGATATCCCATGACAAAATTCATTCCCAAAAAGGCTTTCAGCTCATCAGAGTTGGTGAAAAATGGGGTGCCTTTCTGTTCCATGTATAGCTCACTCTGCCTTATGATGTCAGTTACTAATTTATCAAAGGTGCACACCTCAAAAATATTCAATGGGTTGGGTTTGCTCACATTAAATAGCTTCACTTTACCATATGGGTATTGTATTTGTAACTGAACAGGCACAACGCATGCTTTTGTCCATGAAAATGGGTTTTGAATTTTACTTGATTTGGCGCATTTCTCCTGTGGTTCACTCGTTATACTGTCTGTTACATTCAGGAGAGCTCCTTCATAAGAGCAACTAGAACTTCGATAATTTCTCTTTGGATGTTCAATGATTATTTCTTCTCCAACCCAATCCACATCAGTTTCTAAAAAACCTGGTCTTCCTCATCCACTTGTAAGTCACTTTCATCATCACTCTCATCGACAAATAAAATTTGGTGAACTTCACTATCTGTAATTTCAAATAAGTGCTCTTTTTTATTAGTCATTATGTAAATTTTTTAAATTTCTTTTCAAGTATTTTATAGCAAACACTAATTTCTCACAAACAATAACTGGACTGTGGGCTTAGTTATATTGTACTAATTACATTACTGTAATTACTTAAACTTCATTGATGTTGTCTAACACACGCATTTCTAAATAATTTATAGTTTACCAAAATTATTTAAAAATAGTGAATAAACACTGCAAAAATGGAGCAGAAAGTGCATATCCTAACTTGATAAAGATTTGGCAAAGCTTGATCAGAGTTGTCAATAACAACCATAGGGACAAGTAGGTCCCTGTGATCAAAAAACCCAGTTAGGGAAAAATACATAAACAAAATATAAAACTAACATGATCAGAGTATTGAGACACATTGTGTCTAAATATGCACAAAATGTTTGTTGTATTACATGATTTTAAATTACTTAGAATTTAAGTTTCTATGAGGTGTATTCAGTGAACAAAAGGTAAATTTTGTCTAGGTCATAACTTTGGCCTATCTTTGTGGAAATGTACAAATTCTTTATTTTCCTAGAATTTATGTATCAAGTAAGATATCTCTGCAAGAAAAATGATACTTCATAACTTAAAAGTTAGATATTAGATGCTCTAAACTTATGGGACATGTGTGTCCCTTGGTCCTTAAAGGGTTAATAAATATACTATAACACACAAAAACACCACAAACACTGCCAAAATAGTGCAGTCTCATCCACATCGACTATTTGTTCTGCATTAAGGTTACATTTCTGAATTAAATTTTCAAAAATGTCATCATACTTGGTAACACTTTTAGAGTCAGCAGAACCCTTCTCCTGCAATGGCAATCTTGTGAATACCATGTCTATCCTTATACTGATTAAGCGACCCAACAGAGAATTCATATGGTTCATTACTTCTCATAAGGTCATAAAACTGCTTGGCTTTCTTCATAATAAGCAGTTGAGAAAGTGGTTTACCCTCACTGTGCTGCTGTTTGAACCACTTGAGAAAAACTGTCTAACTCTGCAAACTTAAACTTTCTTAAATTCTTTTGCTTTGCTATTTTATTGGTTACATTGTCTCAGAATAAAACTTTAATATCTTGTAGTGCACAACCCTTTTATTCATGTGGTGTATACCCTTTTTTATTTCACTTCACTGACACCATTTATGTTGTGTGCAACCCTTTTATGTGCTGTGCACCTTTATTTCTATTGCAACTTATTTCTTACATGCATGTTCTTTTTGTTCAGGATGACTCGGCCTATCCACTCGGATGGACCTTTAACTTGATATGCGTAAATTCCTTCGGCTTACTGGAAGTCTACTTTGGATTTCAAACTTTGAATGTTAGTTCACCCTCAGTTTACAAGAGAGGCCTATTGGAAGGTAGTAAAAACCAGGGTTGGCACAGAAGTGGGTAACCCATTTTCCCCCATTGAAAACCCCCCTTTATTTTACCCACCCAGGTGGGTTTTTCAAAAGTTGCCATTTCTTTTATATTTATCTGTATTTTTTCATTAAAATGGGAATACTATTTATTATATTATTTATAATTACTAACTAATGCTCTGTAAACTAAACAGGTTATTCAATCTATGTAGGACATTAAAAAGTTTAGTCAATAACTTTACATTTGTATTGCAGCATTGAACAGTAGTTTATGAAACTCATTGAAAAACAAAATTAAAATATAGTATGTGTGAAATGATCCAAAACCAAATAGCAAATTCCAGTATTTAACTATTAAATTGTTATAAAACTATAAGACAGTATGGTTCATAAACATTTTATAATTACTCCATTGTCTCCATGACCATATAATCAGAATCTACTAGAGGTGGAGTTGCTAAGCGCAAGTACCTGTGTATTTTAACTAATTTTGTGGCCTTATCTACACCTAGCCTGGTTCTTAATTTTGTCCAGACCAAACCAAAGTAGAGAATATTCTCTCAATTTTACCACTTATTTCAGTGTTACAATACTTACATATAACTTTATTTGTTCCTTCTACAATCTACACTTAACACTTCATTCCATTCATCCTTACTTTTTCTTCCTGCACCTGCTACATGTGGCATTTTTCTTTGTAAATAATATGTTCAATTTTATATTGTAATAACCTATAGTCTATTCATTAATTATAATCAGGAGTGGCTCGCAGGTAGACACTGTGGAACTGCAGCACCCCAATGATCTTATGATCTTTATATTTAAATATTTAAAATAGCCTCTCTCTCATTTTTTTTTCAATGAACTTTGAGTTTTTAAATCAGATTATATCCTTTTTTCCTTAAACTATTTCAATGCCGAACGAATGAATCACGAAAGTAGCTTCAGCCTTCCCGTGGAACTGCATACTTAACAGTTCCAGATTTTGTTTGAAACGCTTGAAACCTCGGTGGTGGACGTACGAAGAGCGAGTCAGAATCGCGGGTTTAAGATCCAAAGCACTGTGGACAGAGCAGTGCCAATTTGTTTGTTTGACGTGGTAGTTGTGTTGCTATATCGTTTGCTAATTTGAAATTTAATTTCTGAATTGCATTTATCAATGATTCATTATCATTTATTTTTTGTTGTGAGATTGAAGTTAATTATATAATAATTGGATTATTTACAATATATAGCTTTCATTTCTTAGAATATTTTTTTCACAAGTGACTTTTTGTTTTTTGAAATTTTAACTAGGCGCCTATTCTATTATCATGGCTGCGCTAGCCCCAGAAGTGAGTCGGGTGACATTGAGTAAAATTCAGTCTCGTAATTTTTCACAGTTATCTCTTCAAGAAAAAATAGCTATTAAAACTGAAGGACACCCTACACCAGAATGGTACCAAAGAAAAAGTTGGCTTTGTGATTGTAAAGTTAAAAATGCATTATTTTGTTTCCCGTGTCTACTACTCGGTGGTGACTTGATGTGGACAAAAAGTGGTTTTACAAATATAAACAAAATGAAAGAAAAAACTGAAAAGCATGAGAGTTCAAAGAAGCATATTGATAATGTGATTTCCCTGTCACTTTTAGGAATGGTAAATATCAAAGAAAAACTTAGTGAGGCTTACAAACTCTCGATTATCAAACATAATAACAAAGTTACCAAAAATCGTGAAATATTGTCAAAAAATAGACTGCATTAAATTCTGTGGAAATTTTGAGATTTCTTTACGTGGACATGATGAGAAAGATGATTTGGCAAATCCAGGTATATTCAGGGGATTAATTAATTTCACATCAAAATTAGATCCCGATTTGAAAAAACATTTAGAAAGCAACACAGTCTTCAAGGGCATTTCCAAAACCATTCAGAATGATATTCTTGACTGTGTGCTGCAGGTATCCTGCAATCAAATAAGAAAAGAAAGTAAAGAAGCTTCGTTTGTGGCGGTCATGGCTGATGACACAACTGATGTTTCTGAACACACTCAAATGGTTATTGTTCTGAGATACGAGCTGAATGAGGAAGTCTTTGAGCGCTTCTGGGGTTTCTTTACTCCAGAAAATCAAATGGCAGAAGGACTATCTAAGTTCATTCTAGATCAGCTAGATATTCTTCTCGAAGGAAACAAGCAGAAACTAATTGCTCAGACATTTGATGGCACAAATGTCATGAAAGGAAAAAAAGGGGGAGTTCGGGCTAAAATTAAAGAAGTTAAAAATAATGCACACTTCATTCACTGTTATGCCCACCAACTGAATCTGATTATGAAAAATGCAGCAAGTACTACCCGAAATTCAAGAATATTATTTTCTAACCTCTTGGCTATACCAACATTTTTCTCCAGGTCACCACTTCGTCTCTCTATCTTAAGCAAACATATGGCCAGCCACATTCCTCGTCCATCCCCTACTAGATGGAATTTTCATATACGCACCATAAACCGCATCTATGAAAATTTCGAACCCTTAAAAATGCCTTGAAGAAATAGTCAACAGCAAACACAGATCAAACCATTTCAGAAGCAACAGGAATTTTGCACGTTTTGAATAATGAAAAGTTCAGCTTTGGTTGAAACTTTTTCATCAGATAATGCCTCACATAGAAGTCATTTACAATCAAATGCAATCTCGAGCTATTGACTCATGTAAAGTACAAGAATATATAGCAAACTTCAACAATGCCATTTTAAAAATAAGAAATTCAGAGTACTGTGAAAATCCTTCAGAAACACTCATGATTGAAGCAAAGGAAGTGTGTGACTGCGTATGTGTTGACATAGCTGAGAAGTATTCATTTACCAAACAATTAGTACCTGCTAAGCTGTTTACCAAGGAAAACTTTGATAGCTATAATATGAAAATGCCTATGGAAGAGGTAATGGTGACCACTGAGGCATATCCCATGATTGAAAAAGAAAAGCTTCTTACTGAACTACAAGTTTTCTACAGTAGACCTGATATGCACAATTATGACAGGTTAATTGATCTGCTGAAATTTATCACTGAAAATAATCTAGTAGATGTTCTTGGAGAACTAGCTAAGCTCATAAAAATTCTTTTGACCATCCCCATGACTACATCTGAGGCCAAATGCTGCCATTCAACATTAAAAAGAATAAAGACATTCTTAAGAGCACTATGAATCAGGAAAGACTAAATGCTCTGCAGTGATTTCAATAGAGAAAAATTTGATCACAGTAACAGAATTTCAATGAAAAAGTAATAGACCTTTTCGCTCAGAATAAAAACAGAAGATGGAATTTGTTTTATAAAAATTTTTGGCAAATTCAAATACCCTTAAGCGTAAGTACCCTATAATTGATTTTATGATACTATTTTACTTATTTTTATGACTGAGTAGTTATCTATTTATCTATTCGACTTTCTCTCTCTCTCATATATATATTATATATATATATGTGTAATTGACACAATTGTTCGCAATTTCTGAGGCAGCACCCCCATAACTGAAAGTCACGAGCTGCCACTGATTATAATAAAGATTTTTTTAATTATAATTATATCTATATATATATATATATATACACACACTATATATATATAGTATATATATAATATATCTAAAATACACTATAAAATTATTTACATTCAATCTTACACACAAAATATTATAATTATAGCTGACAGCTATCAAATAAAATTTACTGTAGTGTACAGTATTTAAATAATAGTTACAATCAAGTGTGTCAAGTGCTGATGCCTGACACTATTTGTTAACAAACTCTCTTTCTCACTACTGGGAACCACCTGAATACTGTACCTTGCATTGTTTGATCCTGACTGACTAACCCTGAAGTATGAACAGAGCACAACATGTTCAAACAAGTTACACAGATCACTCCCATGACTTGTCACTCTGGTAATTGGGTGGAAATCTGTTTGAACATGTCTGCTGAAGGCCTTCCTTTCTTCGATGGCTGTTTGAATTGCCGCTATTTCAACATCCTTCTGCTGGTGTTTGCTGATTACCTTGTGATCAATGATCGCTTTTTCGTATATTTGATTCACAAACTCCTTAGTCACTCCAGGTGGGTAGGACAACCAATCGGCCACTCTATTGTTTGCCCATCACGTACTTGATGAGAACGTCGTAGTCTTGTAGTGTCATAACCCAACATGCTAGTCTTCCATTGGGTTCTCGGTGTCCTTCCCTCAGAAGCCAGCTTCAATGGCTTATGGTCAGAATGGACAATGACTCTCTGACCGAATATAAGGGGGTGAGCCTTCTTCAATGAAAAGACAATTGCCAGCAGCTCCTTCTCATAGGTGGAATAATTTTGTTCCGCGCCCATTAGTGTTCTGGAGAGAAAGAGGTTTGGTTTTTTGATTCCTTCCCATTCCTGCGCGAGTACTCTCCTGATAGCTACTTGACTCACATCCATGTTCAAGATGAACTCTTGATCAAAATTTGGGTACACCAGTATGATGTCAGTTGTCAGTGTGTCTTTGAGGGATTGCCATGCAGTCTCTTGCAGAGTGTCCCATCTCCAAGACTCCTTGGTGGACACTTCATTAAGAGGTCGTGCAATTTGACTGAATCCCTTTATAAACTTTCGGTAGAAGAAGGCAAGGCCTAAAAATTGATTCAGTTCCATTTTGTTAGTTGGCCTCTAACAATGAGGTCCTCCAAGTAAATCAGCACTTCCTTATCCAGTTGCTCCCCGAAAAATAAAATTCATTACTCTTTGGAACACTGGTGGACTATTGGACAACCCAAATGGGACCACCCTGAACTCGAAATGACAGTTTCCCATTGAGAAGGCAGTTTTTGAGATGCTGTCATCGTGAATGGCCAGCTGCCAATATCCTGAATGTAAATCCATGCTCGAGAAATAATGAGTCCAGTGCAGCTTGGCCAAGGTTTCATCAATGATGGGTAGTGGATATTTGCCCTTAATGCAGATGGCGTTCAAAGGTCTATAGTCTACACTGAGCCTCAGAGCACCACTCTGGACTCCTATGATCACACTTCATTCCTAGTGATCACGTGGTCCTGGTACTCTACCTGTGATGGTAGTAATTCATCTTGTCTTTCCCTCATCGGTCTTCTTCCTTTTGAGAGCGACGGACATTGGTGAACCTGCGTCTTGAGGTGTGTCAATCTCTTCTTAGTCGCTTGTGGAATTTTGACTCTTTCTCACAGTGACACCTGTTCCATTTTTTTTTTCTTTTTGGGCAAGGAATCGAATGGCTATTCCGACTAACCTCCTCATTCTCGTTGCCTCATCCACCATGCTGATGTCATCTTGTCTTCAAGGTAGTACTTGTCAGACTCAGTCATCACTTTTATTTCTTAAGAGTAACTTTACTGCCTCCTTGGAAAGTGTTAACTTCCCATTGAGATTTCTGCTCTGTGATACTTGCAAATCACGTTGAGCCTCACTGCACATCCCTTGCAGCAGAGAGTAGACATCCAGGGGAAACCATATCCCAAAATTTTTCTTCGCTGTCTATTCCCATATCCTTTAACTTCCATTTGGGATTCTGCTCAATAATTTTTGCAAATATCCTCGAGCCTCACTGCATATCCAATGCAGCGGAGAGTAGATGTCCAGGGGAAACCATATCCCAAAATTTTTCTTCACTGTCTATTCCCATATCATTTAACTTCCCTTTGGAATTCTGCTTGACAACTTTTCCAAGTATCCTCGAGCCTCACTGCATATCCTATGCAGCGGAGAATAGATGTCCATGGGAACCGCGTTCCCGGGTTTCATTCTGACCCTCCTTGTCAGAATGATGCTGGCTTCTTTATTCTGTCTGCTCCCATTCCTGGTCTGGTTACCTCTTCATTCAGAGTGACGACTCTTTTCTCTTCACAGTTACCTTTGTTTCATCTTCTTATCCTCCGAAACAACACGCCTATGGTCAAGTCTTGCTGAGCCTCTGGAATTATACAGACACAAGAATTCTTCAACCCCCTTTCCCATAGTCAACCTTAATTCTACTCCCTTACATGAATGGGTGGGTCGTGTGCAACCGTGTACTGAGAAGTTGGCAACTGACCAAAGAAGGCTCCCGATGTTCTTGTGCATAGCTTATGTCAATGTGATGGAAGCTCCACCATCATTCAGCGTGGTGGAAGCTTGTTGAGCGACGAATACTGGTAGGGTGATCAGTCCTAGCTGATGACTCGCTGCTACTTCCTCTGAAGCTATTCAGGAGGTTTCTCCTTCCAGCCCTGCTGAAGGTTTGCTCAAGGGCACGCCTCTTCCCAATGTCCCATTTGCTGGCAAATCTTGCACTGGCTCCAGCCACTTTCTTCCATTGTTTCCTCTTTGGAGTCACGGTCTTCATTTGACTTGGTTTGTTTTCACTTCTGGTTTCTCATGGGGTTGTTGTAACATTCTTGAGTTGTGTTATTCCTCCTGTGACCAGCGTCACATTTCTTCCTTCTGGGCTCTCCTCTCTTGAAAGACTTGTCTCCGACGTTCACCTCCACATCCTTGATGTCCTCCTTCGTGGCAGTGGCTGTTCTTTCTTCTGGATGTTGTGAGTTGTAGTTCCAGGATGTGGGAGGATTTTCCAGTTTCTGCAGTCTTCGGCTTCTGTCTTGTGGCATTTCTTCTCTTAGGACATCTTCATCTCTTAGTCCTAAGCTTGGGTTGTTTACTGAAAACTTGATTGATTCCATCCAATATTCCCAAAAGGATGTTCCTGTGATGAAATTACAAGCATACTCCGGCATAACGGACTTCAACACATCCTTAAGTATGCCGTCTTTAATATGTCTCCTTATAGGATTAGCCTGAACCAAGGCATCACCTGAACTTAATAATCTTGTGGCAAATATGTTGAGTGTCTCAATTTACCCTCCTGGCAGCATTTGGGCTGGTTCCTGTGTTCTCTTGTGCCCATTCGCCCATAAACGTCGGCGAACTTCTTTCCAATGTGTGTCCAAAAGTTATTTGCTCAGTACCCCTTACTGCCTGTTCACATTGCAAAGGTAAGCTAGTACTTTGTAATACCTGTATGATAGCTTGTATATCCTTCTGCAGGTCTTCATTGGTGTGGTGTTTCTCGGTGCTTGTGGTGGGTACACTTTTGCAAGGATTCTTTGGGGGTGGTTCCTGGGTTCTCTGGTCTCCACCCAACCCTTTCCTGCGTCGAAAGTTCTTCTGTAATGGGAGGAACTAGATTCTTCTGGGATGAACCCCCGACATGCGGTTGTCCCAATACTCCAACCGCAGAGTAGTCATTGCAAGGTCTTCCAGTTTCGACCCTCTTCAGTTTATTTCTTCCTCTAATTCCTCTAATTCCTTTAATAACTGATTAATGTTGGAAAAATTTATCCTTCTTAAATTTTCCAAATTTTCTGTACTCATCTTTAAGTTCATTGGTTCAGAATCACTCATGTCCTTTGTACTGTCTTCTTTGTTTGTTATATTTACACTCTTTACCAACATCGCGAAGTTTGTTTGTTTGTATTTTTTATTTTAAAACCATTCCTACTATTTGCAACACTTTTCACTGTTCATAATTATTTTAACGAATCACTGCTCCAATATTTTACGTTAATGCTTTTGTCTATCACGCAAATTTATTTTAACAAAAAAGTTACACTCTTGCTACCAATACCTTGCAATAGGATCCCACTTCTTTATGTAGTGCACAACCCTTTTATTCCTATGGTGTATACCCTTTTTTATTTCACTTCACTGACACCATTTATGTTGAGCGCAACCCTTTTATTTATGTGCTGTGTACCTTTATTTCTATTGCAACTTAATTCTTATGTGCGTGTTCTTTTCATTCAGGATGACTCAGCCTATCCACTTGGATGAACCTTTAATTTGATGTGTGTAAGTTCCTTTGGCTTACTGGAAGCCTACTTTGGATTTCAAACTTTGAATGTTAGTTCACCCTCAGCTTACAAGAGAGGCCTATTGCAAGGTAGTGAAAACAACAAACACCTTCTTATAAAGTTTATTAAATTTCACTCAAATTAGTACATGAATTTAAAGAATTAGGCTGATGTATGATTACCAATTTTGCGTATAATAAAATCCAATTATTAATTTAAAGAAAATGTTCACAAGTATTTTAGTCTAAAATATCATTTATACAGAGGGTTTTTTTATTTGTGTGTAACAAAACAATTAGCACTAAATGAAATTGTCAAAAATCATTCTCAACTGTTCTGCGTAAGGACCGCAGATTTATTTCCAGGAAAAAATCTGTCCATTCAATTAGGTTTCCTTGTACAATAACAGAAGGGTTATGTAACACTTCCCTGGCTTCCCTCCCCCCAAGCCCACTCCAACACAGGATCATGAAGGTTTCTGAGGAACCCTAATATGACGTAAACTTCAAGTTGAACATTTGATGCAAAACAGAAAATTTTAAATTTAAAAGGATCCTACCAAGGTCTTTTTTTTCCTGTTCACTAACAATAAATTATTTGATAAGTTCACGTAAACGAAAGGATTCAAATTTTTAAATATAACAGGAGACAGTTTTAACTCAACTTTGAAATTTTCTATTACACCACAAGTTGGAAAGAGTTATTTAAGCCACTGTTAACTTCAGGAGAATGACTACAACTGACTTAAAAATCTCAAATCTACTTTACAATTTTTAAGGACCATGCCTTCTAATATTTTGAAGGACCTACCAACACATTTATTTTACACAAGGCCACCGCCCCCTCCTCGAAAGCACTCCTCCACACCTAAGGAAAGAAAGAATCTGTACTGGGCATTCCCAGAATCACTGTCCTCCCATTGGACTGTGTTCCCACTTCCGGGTATAGACCCCTCCTTTTCCCAGAAATACATTTAAATAGTTATTCCTTCGAAGCTACTCAATTTCCCAATTTTATGACCAACCTCATGGTCAAATTTAGCAAGTGGCTTCGAAGCTGTCTCCCAAAAGTTGCATGACCCAGTGAAGGAGAAACCAACCATTTCACATCTGAATCCAAATCCGCTGGTTTGCCCTTCCCTTTGGAAGGTTGGGTCACAGTTATAAATCTCGATTACAATGCGGTTTGGCCTTACTATCCTCATGAGAACTCTGAATTAAAATAGAACAACTGTTACCCCCTCTGAAACATTTTTTTAATGTATTCATTTATGAATATTCATAAGCCAAACCACCTTGCTTTCGAGATCCAAACAACGAAACCTTAAAACCAATTTTAGGGTTACAACAATCTGTTCCTTATGGTGTTGAGAGATCTGTCATGTTTCTAAATAATTAATAGAACAAAGATCAATAAAGTACATAATAGTTCCTAGTACAAATAAAAAGGAAGCTAACTTAGAATACAGTGTTGTACTTGCTATAAAATTCGTGGACTAGGTTATGTAAATAAGTCATTGCCAGATAAGAACCAAAGAATATAAATAAAAGAAAATAATAACAATGTAGTATGTCATCACTTGCAGCTGATAGTGGTAACTAGGCTATGGTTGCTGACTGTCTTTTGTTTCCTTCTAGAAGTTTGCACTTGCAACCATATAAAGAAAAAGAAGACGAAAGAGAGAAGATTTGGAGAGTTTTTTTTAAAACTAGACTTATGCTTTCGCTAGTGATTGGATCACATAGGGTCATTCCAGCTCAACTGGTACAGATTTCAGAAAGTTGGTCAGGTGACCATCTCTGATTTTCTTCAAATTTTCAGGGTTGATTCATACACCATTCAATAGCTTAAATCTAAAATTTTAGCTTCCTCAGTCAAAAACGTTTAATTTTATGGTTGCTTAAATGGCCCCCACCTTCGACAAAAAATGCCCATGTTGGACTTGATCGGCCAATGCCTTCATTTTGAGAGGCCTTGAAAAGTGTCTTCTAATAGGAGTAGAAGCTTCAAATTTGTCATGCCAATACAACTTCTCATGGGCTTTTCAATTTTGCAAGCTAAAAGGCTGTGGAACAAAGATTTCTGAGTTACAAGGGCTTAAACATGACTCCATTTTGAAGCTTCCATCAATTCCTCCCACTTTTATGACTACCATTTTCAAAAGTTTTAGTTCTACATCAATCACAGCTGTTTTAATACTCCTAATAGTCTCTATGGATTGTAAATTTATGAGTGAAATAAAAAAAATAACCAAAAAAGGATTTTTTTTTATTTTTAAAAATTTCCAAAAGTTGATATTTTCACAAAATTTGCAAAATTAACATCAACTTTGGGGCTTAATATAAAGGTGTCCAAAATTAGTCAGGGAGTTGATACTTCTAGTAAAGAAAGATACATATGTGTACAAAAACATATATTAAGGAATAGATCTCAACTCGACTCCTTCATATAGTTTTGGCTATTCAAAGAAAAGTACTTTTTGTGAAAAATTCTGAATTTTTTCAAAATTTTGAAATGTTTAAATTTCTTTTTACAACATTGAATTATAATTTTACTTCCATTTTATTACTTGGTAAGTTAATTCACAAATGTTAAATTATCTAAATAAGTTTTACTCATAAAAAAGAATATATACACCTAGATTATTACTACATTTGCAGTTAACACAACAGATGGACCAGCTTGTAGGCTCAATACTTGGATCTACCTAAGTTAATCATGTAGAACCGTGTTCTACTGCTGTTTAAGCACTTCCTAGTAATTTAAATTATGCAGTTAGTACAGATAAACTAGCAGTAACCACCATTTTCAGTACAAAACCTTAAATTTAAGTAGGTTTGTGGTATTACTTCCCTTAATACAAGTGTACAGTACTTAGCTATATACAATAATGAATTCTTGAGTTTTTAAGCATGTGAATTATTGGCTCTAAGTTCATATTCTTTTTTTAATATGTGTTGTTTTATGTAAATTCGTATGTAAACTTATATATAGCTAATAACTCTTATGTTTAGACACTGACTCAGGAATTTATTATTGTACTCAGGCTTTAAGTCTGATTGTCTTCAACACTCCATGGCCTCACAGCCATAAATTGGCAATTTATTATTCAGCTTGATACAGGTCTGTAGTTACTTAGGCTTTTTTTAAAATACTCCTCAATTTTAGATAAACAATCATTTGATAGCTTGTACTGTCTCCCCATTTTCCCAGCAACTGTAGATGGTTCAGTTGAACACAAAACATGTTGGAATGGAATCCAGCAAACGTCCTCTTGTTCAGGCCATTTAAAAGGATTCTTTTTCATGAAATTTACTAATAGATCCTTCTCAGTATCACACACTTCAACTATGTTTCCAACAAACCAGTCACCTTCATAGAAACAGGCCACATATGTACCAGGTTTATATTGGTAAGCCACATTTTCTTGTGTAGCATTGAGGAAGGAAAGTTGTACGTTAAAGAAATTTTCATCACTAGAAATTTTGTACAGTTTAATGCCTGTTGATGAAGGTCTAAAGCAGATATATGAATGGGTTCCTGGGATTGTCTTAAGGAATACCTTTTTTCTAACTCAAATAAATTAGCATTTTCCTCAATTTTAGCTGAATCAATGTACAGAAATTGTATACCATTAATATTAGATTTGCACCAATCGAACATCTCTTTTGGATTGGTGATGTGACCTTTACTTGTTGCTTGTAGACTTGCCCGGGCAACTAACCTTTTGACGGTGCCACCAACACCATCACAGGGGCTCTTTCCATGAGAGGTGGCAAAAAAGTTCCATTCACATGTTAGTTGGAAGTCGTTTTCATGTAACACTGAATTAATGATGTTTTTATAGTTTTTATATTGACTTGCTGCGCCATCGCTAAAGTAACAAATATGTTTTAGTTTAGGATTCTGACTTTTAAGTAATTTCAAGGCTTCACATAAAAAAGAATGAACTGCAGTTGTGTTGTGTGTAAGTGAATCTGATATTATACAAAAATTTGTAACTTTTAGTTCACCATCAACTTTTTGATAGCAGACTACTGGATGCAAGGTAGCCTGGGTATTGTCCCAGTGATGCCCTTGTACGGCATCCTGAATTATAAAACTATAGTTTTCAGAGAAGTCAACAAGCACTAATGCTGTAGAATCATTGAGGTTTTCTTTACAGTCGGACAAATATTTTGATTGGGCTTTTGCTATGAAATGGTGTACTTTCAACTTTTTTGCACTTCACGTCTTCTTCTACATTCGAAACACTTTTTGTCATTGTGACCAGTTGGTTATAGGCTATTCGTATAAAATATTCAAAACATATGCATTCAGTAGCACAGTATATAGCCTACCCTATTAAAATTAAATAGCTAATTTAGGTTACAATTTACAATATAAACTTCTTTATGAAATATAAATATATTAGTACCTATATTTACTTAGTTGTTATCTTCTTTCAATGATTTCTCCATGGATCTTGGCAGCTACATTGCATTTGTTGGTAATGCATTCCAAACATTTTTTCATGGTGGTAGCATACAGTAGCACTATTTGGGTTGATTACAGTTGATTTTGTTCTCCACAATAGCAGTTTCCTTGGTTCATCTGTCAGCTCATGTAAGGTATACATACCCACCTTCCTGGTGAGTCTGTGTTCATGACATGGATCATCCAAGTACATACCAAAGCTGCACTTTGATTCTTGTGATTAGAATAAGCCATTATTACAGGCAGTAAAATTAAGTTAATTGCTCTAGTTAAATTTTCTGAAAATAAAAGATCATGATCTATAAAATAGGCCTGGACATTAATGAGTAACCATCATGTTTTACATTTATAAGAATATACAAAGCGAAATGAGCTACCCAGAGCCCTTCGAGTCGCTGGTTGTTTTGACAGACATATTAAATTTCTTGTATGTTTTAGACTTATTTACATATTACAATTGTAAATCAACTTAATAAGTAATAAAATGGAAGTAAAATTACAATTCAATGTCATAAATAGAAATTTACAAATTTACAAATTTTGCAAAAATTTGAGATTTTTCACAAAAGTACTTTTCTTTGAATCACCAAAACTATATGAAGGAGTTGAGTTGAGATCTATTCCTTAATATGTTTTTTTACACATATGTATCTTTCTTTACTAGAAGTATCAACTCCCTGACTAATTTCAGACACCTTTATATTAAGTCCCAAAGTTGATGTTAATTTTGCAAATTTTGTGAAAATATCAACTTTTGGAAATTTAAAAAAATAAAAATAAATCCTTTTTTGGTTATTTTTTTTATTTCACTCATAAATTTACAACCCATAGAGACTATTAGGAGTATTAAAACAGCTGTGATTGATGTAGAACTAAAACTTTTGAAAATGGTAGTCGTAAAAGTGGGAGGAATTGATGCAAGCTTCAAAATGGAGCCATATTTAAGTCCTTGTAACTTAGAAACTATTTGCTCCATAGCCTTTTAGCTTGCAAAATTGAAAAGCCCACCAGAAGTTGTATTGGCATGACAAATTTGAAGCTTCTACTCCTATTAGAAGACACTTTTCAAGGCCTCTCAAAATGAAGGCATTGGCCGATCAAGCCCAACATGGGCATTTTTTGTCGAAGGTGGGGGGGCCATTTAAGCAACCATAAAATTAAAAGTTTTTGACTGAGGAAGCTAAAATTTTAGATTTAAGCTATTGAATGGTGTATGAATCAACCCTGAAAATTTGAAAAAAATCGGAGATGGCCACCCAACCACCCCTGTACCAATTGAGCTGGAATGACCCCATAGGGAGAGTTATGATTTAGTTGAGTTATGATTTGGACAGCAAATGGATCACATATAGAGTTAAAATTATGACTGACTGTGTAGGGATTACTTGTAAAAAAAAAAAAACTGTAATAGTTACGATTGTATTACCATTCATTGAAGAGTAAGAGACCCATTAAATAGACACGTCATGTTCATTTAATAATATTGTTATTGAATTAAGACTGGTCATAGAATGGTTTATTCAAATGAAGGTGTTTGTGAAGGAATGATTATAAAGGATTACCTGAACTTCTGAGCAAGAAGCAAAAAGCTAAGTACTATCTGGTTATATTTAGTGAAGTATTTTTTGACTTTATACAAACATTAGTTATAAATGCAAAATATTAATTTTGGAGGCTAATTATCTTCACTTCATATTTTTAGATATTTTAAAATGATACTTTTGAAATGGTTGTCATGGATAGTGGGTTGAGGTTTGTTGTATATCACCTACCCGGCATACCAGTTCCCAAAGTTCATTTGCTCCTTGTACATCTGTCAATATCCTATTGCTTTTTGAGGATTTCCTTCAAAGGATTAGAGCTGTATTTCTTATTGTCTGGCAGTAAAGTGGAAATGTCCTTATTAATCCCAATTAACTGCAAATTGTGAAGATGTGGCTACAGCTGCCCCTGGTGTTACCCTTGTATATCCTGATGGAAGGAAACTCTACTTGCATACTTTTGAATTAACCATATCTGCCTTACCCAATAGTATTTGTTAGAGAGGCACTTAGCTCTATTGTAGAGACTGTATAGTCCTCTTGACTGCTCCATTTGTAGATTGAGTGTCCCAGTCTTGGAAACTTATAATGGCATCATCTCGCAGAGTACTGAGATGAGGATATCACTTGTACTCACTTTGGAGCTTTGGGCAGAACTGTATTATCTCAGTAGCGAGGTTTTAAGTTTTAGATGCTCAGAAGCCTGTCAGTCTCTCGTATGTAATCCTTTTAAGCCTCAATATTTACCCATTCTCACTTTTGCTTCATTTGTTATATTGTTATTCATTTTTCATTTTACCATTTGTCATTTGTCTCAGTTTTATGGAATTTAATTTTATCTTTTATTTTCTAAGTAAGGGTATGTTTGGTGTCAGTGACATTGATGTTACAATTGGTTAACTAATCACTCATTCTCATATAAAACCTGAATCTGAAAGTCTTGTAATTAGGGTGTTCATATGTCTCCATTTTCAGAGAGCTGTCCCAGTCTTTAGAAAAAAGTTTTGGGGACAAAAAAATGACTCCTCTATCATTGGATTTCAGAAATTTTGAGAGTGAGCAAGTTAAATATGAGTCACAGCTCATGTGTGTTTGTGGAGCTAGTTGGTATTCTGACATTAATGAGGAGGGTTGGTGTTTCTCTCTCTGTAAGAGTGGGAATTTGATAAAATATGTAAAAGCAAAACAAAATATTTTAAGTTATTAATTATATAGTATGCAAATGTGGAACTATAAGGTGTATTATTATATTTAGTATTAATTTATTCTGTTAAAAAGTTATATTTTATTGACACCATTTCATCTAGAAATATTTAGGTATATGTTAAATTAGTGGTCTGGAAAAAGGCATTTTTCATGCTGAAAACAGCCCAAAATGCTTGGTCTCCACCCTGGACCCTGTTGGGGGAGCTTACAACACTCCAACAAACCCCCTAATTGTGAGCCTCACTTCACTTGGCATATATTTCAGGCATCTGCACTCCACCTCCGCCCTTTTCAAATTCATGGTTCCATCCCTGTCCTGGTTTTTCCAAGCACAAATTTGGACACATTACTTGTAATGAAATAACTTTTTGAAGATTTCTTGTAATAAAACTTTTTACTTCTATAGATTTATAAAATTATCAAAATTTACAATTGTTTTTTATCTCTCTCAAATATTTACATGTAATGTATTTCCAAAAATTTGTTTCAGAGATCTGAAGATTCATGGCAGAAAGAAAGCCTTGAACTTTATGATTCAAATTCAGAGGAAATATCAAAAGTTGAGAATCATGAACAAGATTGTAAGGTGTTATTGAGTAAGCAAATTCTGTTCAGAAGAATTCAGTGTTCCAAATACCCGCTGGTTAAGCTTAAAAAACTGAACATTAATGACCAGAAACTGAGGACTGATGGTAAACCTTTAAATAAACAGGTAAGATGAAAAAGTTTTCTCAGTTCATTTGAAAGAAATGTAGTGACAGTACTAACAGTAGTCAAATAGTAGAGTAGAGTAGAAGTCAGGAAGGTGAAAATTGTTTTTTAAATATTATAATATAGGCCTAATTAATGACAAAACACGCTTGATATTTGCAATTGAAAAATATGAGTTTACTTTGTCCAGAAATTATTTGAAATGAAAATGAATCAAGTGATTTTACTATTTTCTGTTTTACATACAGTAGTTGATTATAACAATTTTGTTGCTTGCAATGAGTCTCAATAATGAGTTTGATTACATGATGAAGCAAAGCTGAATGCAGTAGGGATGTACTGGACATCTCGCTATGGCACTGGAAAGCAGGAGCTGCAGCCCTTTTCTAAAATATGAAACTACAGGGCATTCGGAAAGTCACTGTGCACTTATATTTATTTAATAGCATACAATAGTATAACATTGCATATATGATAGAGGTTATGGAACTTATAAAAGGTGTTGAAAGTGATGTCCTTTAACAGCAATACAGGCCTGGACCCGTCTTATTTTATTTTGAAACACCTTTGTCAGTTCTTCTTTTGAAATATAAAAAAACATTAATTATATAAGTGCACAGTGACTTTCCGAATGCCCTGTATAACTGGATATTAAATGAAAATCTTGCTCTGGCTATAGTTTTTCTCATAAGGTTCTGATATGATGGAAGTGAAGATGAATGAAGACTGCTCTAAAGTTTTAACTGATAAGCAAGCTCCAGAACAGTGAAATAAATGGTTTATTTTGGCAGATGGTTTTAAAAATAGTAAAACGTAGGACATGCAAAGTCTGTTTGAGAATTAGTTCTTAATCAAAATATTTGATTGTCATTTTAATCAGAAATGATGTATGCATATAGCTATTTGCCAGTTAGTCAGAGTAGCCTCCTCCCCTCTCCCATCTGACTTATTATGCTTGAAATTAGAATACCTTTCATAGACATTTTTTTCTGCTCTATCATTCGTCAGCCAGACTCCTTACTGAGTGGATGCATTCCCTGGGCTCTCTGATATTGTTTCTACTTTTGGATATTGCCGATAACTTTACTTTTGGAAAGTTCTGAATGAATTTTATATACTTGCTTTTATATTCACATTGTTATAGTTAACTGAATATTAGTGGTTTTTAGCAATTTAGTTTTCATGGCATGCTGGCTTAATTTAACTTAAACTTGTGATGGTTATAAACATTAACTACTACTTTAACTTGCTCAATGCCATCGCAGAAAGTGTCATGTGCTAGGTGTTGGGTTAATTGGTGGTATTCAGATTTTAAGGATTACAACAGAGGTCCTATGGCAATTACTGAGAGATTGGTTTGTTTCTTTTGTGATTTAAAGGAAGAAATAGTTGATATAAAACATAGTGTAGGCGAGGTGACAGAAAGACTTGCAACACATGATGAGGGTAGGGGTAGGGTTACAGTTGATGAAGGCCAAACCTATACTAATGTTGAAGATATTAGTTTTAATTTGAAGCGTGCAGTGAGAAACCTAGTTTCTAGTATAGGTAGCTTATTGGGAAGGTTAGAGTTGAGGAAGGGGTTGAGGTTGGTCTGAGATTAGTAGATGGGTAGGGATTTAGAGAAGTTAAGGGTGGAGCTAGGCCACGTATATTAGGTGATAGGAATCCCCCCCCCCCTATTGAGGTTTTGAACTCTTTTGCAATTGGACAGGGATGTGAATGAGGGGGAAACTATTTTAATTGGGGACTCTTTAGTGCACCATATGGGTAAAGAGTTTGTTGAACAGAATCCAACTGAGAGGAGGAGGGTCTGTCTACCAGGGGCCAGGGTTGACAGAATTAGAGACCAAGTAGATAGGATTGATGTTGCCTCCCATCACTCGATGTTGGTGATGATGGTAGTGAGCAACGACTCGTATAGGCCCAATATGAGAGTGCCTGACCTTTTGGAGAGATATAGGGGTTAATTAGGTCCCTGAAGGTGAGGTCAAATAGGACTTTAGTTCTAGGTATTACCCCTAGGCACAGTTTGGGTCTTAGGATTATGTCAAAAACAATATTTTTGAATACTAAACCAGAAAAGATTTGTGCTAAGGAAAATGTACCCTTCGTAAAGCTATGGTCAGAATTTAGTGATCGTAGCCTTTTTATAAAAGATGGGATGCATTTCAATGAAATAGGGAATGCTAGGCTGGGTAGCAGGGTTGCCAGATTTGGCCCATTTGGGGCCAAATTTCTATTATATCTATTGTCTATAACTGCATGGTAAAGCTTTTTCATATAATTTACTAGTGGAGTGCTGCCCCTTTTTGGTGTCTTTGGCCCTTTTTTGATGCTCAATCTGGCCCCATGAGATAAAAACAGTTTGGCAACCCTGCTAGGTAGGTTAATCGATGGCACAGTAGCTAACTTTAATAGATATATTGAGCTTAAACATCAGGTTAAAAGATCAGTTAGGAATGCTAAGCATAATTTAGAGATACTTATAGCTGCGGATTGTAAACATAATCAAAAAAAGTATTTTCACTACGTGAATAATCTTAAGTTGATAAAAGATAATATAGGTCCTCTAGTGGATGCTAATGGCACTTTGGCTTCCGATGCTCAGGTGATGGTGGGTATTTTTAATAACTTTTTTGTGACAGTTTTTACCACAGAAGACGTAAATATTGTCCCTGATGTGGATGATATTGTTCCATTTAGTAGTGAGACTATTTTTAAAGAAATAAATGTCTACAAGGGTGAGATTGTGTATTATATCGATAAGCTAAAAATTAGCAATGCTCCAGGCCCTGACACGCTTTATCCTAGACATCTGAAAGATTTGAAAGACATTATCATAGGCCCCTTAAAGAAGATTTTTAATCAGTCACTGGAAGCAGGGATTATTCCTGAAGACTTCAAATTAGCTAACATTACGCCCATTTTTAAAAAAGGCAACCACACAGTAGCTAGCAATTATAGGCTTATTAGCTTAATGTCAATTGTCCGTAAACTTGTGGAATCTATAGTTAGGGATTGTATCATTGATCACTTAGAAAGTCAAGATTTGATTAATAGTCAGGATGGGTTTTGACACCATAGATCTTGTTTAACTAATTTGTAGAATTTTCTAACAAAATAGTGAGTGAATACAATAGGCATAGAGTGGCTGATGTTATTTATTTAGGCTTTAAAAAATCATTTGATACAGTTTTGCATAGAAGATTAATTGCGAAGGTTAAAGCACACAGTATACACAGTCAGGTAGTTAACTGATTAGAGGAATGGCTTCGTGCTAGGAAATGGAGGGTTGTTGTTAATGGTAGTGAATCAGGGTGGTTGGATGTAGGTAGCGGTGTCCCTCAGGGTTCAGTGTTATGCCCATTTGTATTCGTGATCTACATTAATGACATAGATGTAGGCTTGAACAGTAACGTGTCAAAATTTGTGGATGATACTAAAATAGGTGATCAAGTTCTTAACATGGATGATAGAAATAGGCTTCAAGATGATGTAAAGAGGATTATGGAGTGGATGGATAAATGGCAGATATGGGGTTCTTCCAGGTGCTGATTTCACTGGTTCAAATAAAAAAGTTCTATGACCCATAGTTTTTGAGATATGGGCCTCACTTTACCACCTAACTTTAATGGGTAATAACTCCCAAACATCTTGTCAACCTATAAAACTATACATTTTTAGAATCAGCATGAAGAGATCTATTAAATGATATATTCAAATGTGTAGAACAATAATGAAAATTTCCCCCCCTCCTTTTTTATTTTTATTTTTGACCAAGACAGTGAAATCCAAAAAAAAATTTTCATGTATTAAACTTCCATTAATTGTTAAAAGATACAAACCATAAAAAATGTGGGTATCAAGTTGCAAGATATTTTAAAAATTATTGAAAAAATATGTACATTGACATTTGTACATTGTACATTGAAATTTTGACATTTTTATGCAGACTAAAATAGAGAACTACAAATGATATATTTACATCCTATGTATAACTCATATTCACGCAGTCTCTCTCTCAAATGTTTGTTAATTATGCTTATTTTTATTACAGATGTGTTTATTTTGAGTCAAATCATATCTTATTTTTGAGATTTACAATTGTGTATTTTTAGTAATGAAAAATGGTTAGATACTGTGATGATCCTTTACAAAAACATAAGAAAAAGATACACAAGGATATAAGAACCATCAGCCAATCACTTTATGATTGATGTAAATGGAAACTACAAAGGAATACTATACTATGTAGCAACTGTAGGAAATTATTGACCCAGAGACCAGAGTTGCTATCAACATCACAAAGTGAAGAGTCTGATCACAATCAGTCTTCTGAGAATGTTATTTCAGAAAGCGATGAATATGATCCAAGTATATCAAGTAATGCCAAAGAAGAGGTTCCGCAAGTTCTAGAAAGTCTTGCTGTGACTCCAGTGAAGAAGCGTAAGTATTTAATGATAAGTACTTTTTATATTTATAATTTTTTTATTTATATTATTTATTTATATTATTTATTTATGATGCATTTACTTTCAAGACAGTTTTTCAGCAGTTGCTGAAAAACTTAATGAAATTAATATGTTGACATTAAATTTATTAAACTTATTAAACTTATGAAATTAATATGTTGATGTATTTATTATTATTGTCCATATATATCAAATGGAGTCAAATATTTATTAATTCAAAAATTTCAGATGGTTTGGGTTCCTCAAGAAAAGAAGCAAAAGCTCTTCAAACAATAGAAAAAGCATGTCGTTCTTTAAAACAAAAGTTAAAAACAAGTTTAGAAATTGAGATCCCAAGCCCATCAAAAGCTACAAAGTTGGATCATGAAACTCAAAGGTATGAATTTTAAAATGATACGCTATTATTAAGTAGGAATATACCTAAACTAAAACTGAAGCATAAAAACAAAATGTAGGTATTCAACTTTGATAGTAGAAACTAGAAGCACAAATCCCTAAAGATTGGAGATCAATGGGCCCATTAAATCATTTGGAATTCATTTGGTCACAAAATAATTTTTGGTTTAATTTGATTATCTCAAAGAATGCTCATTTTGTTACACTTGAAATCAATATTATAATCCAAAAAGTTTAATATGCAATGTAATGTTTTGTTTATAGCTATTATACATTCATGAATTTGTTTCAGGTCAATGATTCATCTCATGAATGAACTGGTTGAAGCTTTCCATTCTCCTGATAGTTATGAGAGGAAACTCAAAATATTGACATTATCTCCATTTACCATATCAAAAACTATAAATCTATTTCAGACAACTGAATATTTAGTTAAGAAAAGCAGAAATATAAAACAAAGATGGAATTATTCCTGAAATTGAACCATGTCAAAAGGAAAAGTAATAACTAAAGGTACTAAAGATTCTGTTCAGAAATTTTTTGAATCGGATGAAATTAGTCATTTGTGCCCAGATACAAAAGACTGCCTGAGTATCAGAAATGAAAGTGGGTATAAAGAATCTGTGCAGAAAAGACTGGTGTTAATGAATCTGAAAGAAGCTTTTAGTCTCTATAAAAATAATCAAGATAGTCCCCAAATTGGCTTCTCTAGTTTTGCCAGCCTTTGCCCAGGCATTGTGTTTTAGCTGGAGCTGCTCATACCCATTCTGTGTGTGTATACACATACCACCAGAATGCCAAAATACAATTCTCAGCTTTGGGTGTCAAAAGGTTGGAATACACAACTCTTATGGAGAAAGCAGTGTGGATGTCAACAACAGGAATTGCATGATGCAAATATGTAATATCTGTCCAAAAGAGCAAGGTATTAAGAATTTTTTGCTCACTTTTCAAAGTGCTAATGATCCTGAATGTGAGGAAATAAAATATAAACAGTGGGTTACTACAGATTGATGCAATATGGTTGAAAAAACAGAATCTGTAGATGATTTTATAAATTCATTAAGCACAAAAATTGTCAAATTGACACATCATCACTTTATAGCAAAGAATCAGAGTGCATTTCTAAAAAACTTGGAAGAATAATTTAAATAGCCATACAGCTGTAGTTCTTGGTGACTTTTCAGAAAACTACTCATTTGTAGTACAGGATGCAGCCCAAAGTTTTCATTGGGAAAATACCCAATGCACAGTGCGTCCCTTTGTGTTATATTATAAGGAACCAGAAAGTAGTGAAACAAAACATTGAAGTTAGTTTTTTTTATCTCCAAGTACAAAACATAACACTACAATGGTTTACACTTTTTTAAATACACTCATACCTATTATTAGAAAATCCCACCTTCATATCAAAAAATTACATTATTTTACTGATAGATGTGCAGGACAATATAAAAATTGTTTCAACTTTGTTAACATTTGTAAACATGAAGATTTTGGGCTGGAATGTGAGTGGCATTTCTTTGCCACAAGCCATGTAAGAGCGCTTGTGATGGGATTGGGGGTACAGTGAAAAGATCTGTAGCCAGAGCGAGTATGCAGAGGACATTCACAAATCAAATATTAACACTAGAAGATATGTTTGAATTTTGTTCAAACAATATAAGTGACAGCATAAAATTTTTTTAATAAATTCTGAAGAAATTGAAGCTATGGAAAAATTTTTAAGTGACAGATATGAAAAAAGTATGTGGCTAACAGGAACACAAAAATTCCACAGATTTGTACCTATTAATGCAAATAACAAAAACATTTGAATTATCTTCTGATGAAGTTGGTGAGGTGAGAATTATAAGCAAAGCTTTTCTGGGTGAAGATAATGTTGAAGTTAATCTGAAAATAGGAGAGTACATAGTTTGTACTCATAATGATCAGAAATGGTTGGGATTTGTACATTCCTACAATGAGGAGTTTGATGACTTTGAGGTTACTTTTTTGCACCCATCAGGATATAGTGTTTACTATTACTTTCCACAAATTAGGCAGTTAAAAATAACTTGAAATTTAGGTATTTGAAGTTTGAACAATGACTAACTTGTACAGGTATTTCTGGTGAATTAACACTTCATATTGCCGTGCTGAACCTAAAAAATATAAATTTTATACCTATTAAAAATTTAATTAAAATTATCATGATAAGGAGTTGTTTAAAAAATTAATTAGCAAGGTAGGTAGTTAAATCCCTTAGTTACCTCCCAAGGCCTAGGTGTGTACCTCATTCCTAGATACTGCCAAGATACTATGCAGGGTGCCAAAACAGATTTTTTTTTCATTCCGTATTAGTTTAGAGATCTTATATATTCTATTGTATGGCAGAAACTAGCTTAGGCATCAGGCACACGCTTGTGGATAAAATAAATTTTCTAACCCAGGACCATTTATTCACAGTCACAGGCTCTAACGACTAGAGGGTTAGAGGGATTTCCACTATTGAATAATAATTTAATATTAGGAAGCTGTACAATTTAAGATCGACTAATACTTAGAACTGTATTCATAAGTGTAATTATTAAAATATAGTTAGTTACAGTATATTGGCATACATGTCAATAAGTAATTTAAATAGCAATACTCACATTTTCCATGCAGTTGTAAGTTTTTGATTATATGTTTTTGACAATAAGTTTGTATCCAGTTTCTTGATTACTTTTTAAGATGACGCTTTTTCAGGATCATATTGGTTTCATTGGTTTCCTTTTTTGTGATTGTATATGTTCTTCCAGTAGCTGTCATTGGGTTTATGATTGTGAGGATGTCAGACAAATCTACTGTAAGTATATCAGGATTTTCAGGATAAGTAAATGACTTGTTTGGGCCACAAGGGTGAAGGAAGTTTACTTTCACTTCACCCTCACCAGGATATGTTTCCATCACACACCCAATCCACCAGTCGTTATAACTCCACTGTTACATATCCTGTGACATTTTCAATTAATTGAGTGGCTTGTTTAGGGGGAAGTGAATTCCTTTCAACTGAGGCGCTGTACAGTTGTACTTCTAAACAATTTTTTGTCAGTGGTATGAATAAATGCAATTTTTTAGTTCCTGGTGTGGTTCTCACTTTTGATAAAATTGGATCTAAAAATTCTTTCTCATCTGAGTATTGTTCTTGTGTTGCAAAGCTAAAAGACATTTGAGTCAATTTTAAGGAACAGAAATCAAAAAGATCTTTTGGGGACAGAATTTTATTTTCATACGGCCTACGAAGACTTTCTTTTGATGCTTCCTTTCTGATGGTTCCTCTAACACCATCCGATGGTCCCTTGCCATGGCTGGTAGCAAAAAAATGCCACTCAGCCTTAACTCCAAATTCTTTATGGTGGCAGCATAAATTTAAAAAGTTTTTGCAGTTTTTGTATTGACCTGCGCATCATCGGTAAAATAGATAATTCTGTTTAGTAGCTGAAAATTTGACTGAAGATGATTTATTAAAACTTTTATGAATAGATGCATTGCAACAGTATCATGTGTATTACACTCTGAGATAATAGTTAGAGAGCTGTGATTTACTTTTTCTTGGTCTTTGTAATAATCAGTGTTGGGCACTAAAGCGTTAATCCGATAACAGTTAATTAACGAAGTTAACTTTTTTAACGGACTATTAACGGAAGTTAATTTCCATTTATCGTTATTGGACCAGTTAACTTCCGATAACTCGATATTTAGTCTGTTAAAGTCTGTTAACACATTAACTGCGAGGAGTCATTCACGGAAGATCACCACTCTGCGAATGAATTCAAACCGCCATAACTTCAGTCTGCCAATTCCATCCTCTGCCACAGTGGAATGGCTCTTCTCTCTCGGCAAGGACATCCTGAGGCCCAAGAGGTCAAGACTGGCAGTTGGGCCTAACTTTGAGAAGTTGGTCTTTCTGAAGGGCAACCAGCACATTGTGTCAGTCTTTAATAAATGTGCCTAAAATTTAATTTTACCTTTCAGTTCCCGCCATAATAATTCTCTGGTAAATTAAAATTTAGTTAATGGTTAGTGGTTACAAGGGTTTCAAAACATGTAATCAGTACATTTTTTATTAAAAATAAAAAAAAAGTTAAGCAAAAAAGTTGCAAAACTTGATAAAAATACAGTTAAATACCTATTTATTGTTGGATTTTGCATAAATAAACATTTTCTATGGGTTTTAAAGCTTTTTTCCTTGATTTTTTTAAATGTTAGTAAAGAAATAGTTATCATTAACGGATTATCGTTAACTTCCGTTAACTTTGTAGTAAAATTATCGGATTATCATTATCGGAGTTAAAAATTGGGGTTAATGGATTATCGTTATCAAAATTAACTTTTTGGTTAACGGTGCCCACCACTGGTAATAATAAACCTATGGATGAAGAGTCGCTTGGCAATTATTCAAGTGAAATCCTTGAGCATAATCTTGGACTACAAAGGAATAGTTTTCGGAAAAGTCCCCAATTGCCAAAAAAATCATCTTTATCCAGTTCATTTTTTCTTTTTTCTAAATACTTGGCTTGTTGTTTGGCAAGGAAATCATGATGCCTTAGTCAAGTTAGTCAAGAAATAAAGGTATCTAGGAAATCATCTAAATTTTGAGTAACACAGTCCAGCTGAGATCGATCTGTTATTGTCCATTGTTTGTACTGCATTTCATCAATACCTTTTTCTTTGTAACATGTAAGAAGAGTTTCCTTTAGTGAATCAGGTTGAGGGCATTGATCACACACCCCTAAAGAGCAAGAAGGTTGACTTTTGTCACAAATAATTTTGGCTAAAGCACAGTGGTAACTACTCAACAGAGTTTCTTCCTCACTGGTAATTTCTGCCATTCTAGAACCTGTCATCATTAACTTAACATTCTGATGAATTGTGCAGACGCGCACACTATGCATCCCACTTGCTTCCACCAAAACATATTCTTTGGGGCACAGCATCACAAATTTCAAAAATCCTATAGAGAGAGCTAGAAACTTAAACTTAAACTGTTGATATGCTTCTTTAAGATTACATAAAACTAACCCCTCTCGATATTTTTTTCATTCACCATTTTCTTTTACTGTTACGCAGTCTTTCTTGCCTGCCATTTGTCTACTTATTTCATCATTTCTAAAAAACTTTAACAGTGTTAGTTACTTCCATTGGCAATTCCTTCCCCATCTTTGGATTTGGTGACAACAATACTCCCTTTAAATGCAAAAAACTTCACTTTTTTCTACGTGAAGGTCAAAATATGAAAACAAAAACCCACTCTAATAGACAGAGTTTATTTCCACGACAGTTTCGACGCCCACTGGCATCCTCCTCGGGTGGATACAGAAACACGAATGAACCAAAACAAGAGGGAAAAGCAGTCTTTTTATGCCCCTCGGGAACCTTCAGTTAACCTAAAACAATATGTGAGTTTGCCTTACATTGCCGGCTTAGAAAGAGTAAAACCGTTGACGAAAGATTTTAAGTTTGCTTTGGCGTTCAAATATTCGTCTACCGTGAAAAGTAAATTGGTTAGGAATAACGTGGCAAAAGAGGAACAAGCCTGCGTCTACAGCATTCCCTGTAAAAGTTGTGATTTAGTATACGTGGGTGAAACTGGAAGAAATTATTGAAACCCGTATTAAAGAACACAAATATGCCTTCAGAAGTTGTAATACTAATAATGCCATTTTTTATCACGCCAGCCAAAATAATCATGCTATAGATTGGGAATCAAGTAAGGTACTTTATAAATGTAATAATTATGTCAAAAGAAAAATAATAGAATCTGTGTGTATAGAAAAAGTAGATAATTTTAATTTGTGCGAAGGTACTTATAAGTTAGACCCTTTAATGAGATTCTTGGTCAAAAAATCCCTTACGGAGTCGTGGGAACGTGTTTGAACCTAAGTGTGAATTTCTTAAATGTCTCTGGATTGGAATGTTTCCTTACTCGCCTTTAGTAAATGTAATAATGGAAGTAATAAATGTGGAAATAAATATAAATGCAACAGATGTAATAATAAAGGTAATATTATAAATTTAATAATTAGGGAAAGGTAATAATAATAAATGTTAAAAAATGTAAATGTAATAATAAATGCAGTAATTATGTCAAAATATTAGAATCTGTATGTATAGAACAAGAGGATAGTTTTAATTTGTGGGAATGTACTTGTAAGCAGACCCTGTAATAAAATGCCCTTCCAGTGTCGGGAGAACGGTATCTAACCTAGGTGCAAATTTCTCATTGTTTTCTGGATTGTTTCCTAATCGGCTTTTTTCATTCGTTTTTCGGTTTATAAGTTCTGTATAATAAACAATAATGTAATAACCAATGTATTAATAAATTTATAATTTCTGTAATAAATAATTATGCAATATTAAATGTAATAAATTTAATAATAAATGTAATAATTATGTAAAAAATATAATAGAATCTGTATGTTTAGAAGAGGAAGATAGTTTTAAAAAATTTGCGCGAATGTACTTAATGAAAATGCCCTTCCGGTGTCGGGAGAATGGGATCTAACCTAGGTGCGAATTTCTTAACGGTCGGTCCCTGGACTGCTTTTCCCTCTTGTTTTGGTTCATTTGTGTTTCTGTATCCACCCGAGGAGGATGCCAGTGGGCATCGAAACTGTCGTGGAAATAAACTCTGTCTATTAGAGTGGGTTTTTATTTTCAAATACTCCCTTTTCTTTTGCAGGCTGCTGATCCTGAACAGCCATTCTTTGTGAACAGTTAAATACTTGAATTAGTTTTCTTACACTCATTGATGGTGCAAAAACAGTTAGAATCATAATTTGGTCATGTTTATCTGAGTTTTGATATTTATCTTTCAATGTTTGGACAACTACTTCTGGCTCGGACAGTGTGTCTACATTTGATGGACCTGGCTCTTGAGGAATTTCACCTACCATATCTAAGTGTCTTCTTACTGAACTTTGTATTTTGGCCATTTTTGTTGGGAGGTATGCTTCATTTCTTTGAATCTTGCGCTTGACAATCGGATTTTCCCCAATCATGGCAATTGTCTCATTCATTGCTGACAATTCAGCCTCCTTGTCAACAAAAACATCATCTGATGACACAGTTTCTATAGTAGTATCAGACGAGCTTGATGATAATATTTCTGGTTCTGCTATCTTTTGAACTTGTAAAATAGGTAAGGAAAATTTTTTTCTGCATGATGAACATAACTTTTGGCCTGGCTTCAAATGATTTGGAAATTTTTCTGTCAGTGATTGTGAAGCAGGCCGAAGATCAGAAGATTTTAATTTATTGTGGGAATTGAATAGATCACAATAATATTTTGATGACATTTTATCAGCATATAGTCAAAACCTGAACACACACAAATTTAACATGATTAAATATACAAATTATATAGGTACTGTGAAAATTATTGTTCTTTTAGAGCAGCAAATACCTTAATATTTGCAAAAATCTTAATACATGCAGTTTACTTATCAAACTATGAATGTACCTATATTTATACATACAGTACCATGCAAATTATTATGGATTTTTTATTATTTTTGTAATGCAAACACTGAGATGATTCCAATGCCATTTATTTTCATAGTTTACACATAAAATTACACATCAGTTGTCTTAGTACTTTGTTTGACTTCCAATAGTTTTTAACAGTACTTTTGTTCGTCTTGGCATCCCAACAATCAAAGGTTGGCACAAATCTTTGATTTTGGGTGAATGGAACCAAACTTTGATGAGACGTGCAATGATTTCAGTTTTGGTAGTAATTGGTGTTTGGTGGATCTCGTCTTTCAACACATTCCACAAATTCTCTATCGGATTCATATCTGGTGAATTTCCAGCCCAAGGGAGCAGTGCAAGACCATTTTGTGTCATCCATGTCTTGACCCTTCTTGCGGTGTGACATGGGGCTGAGTCTTGCTGGAATATGCATGGTTCCTCACCAAACCAATCTCTCATTTGTGGCATCAAACGGTTTTTTAGCATGTGTATGTACTTGTCCAGGTTCATGGTGCCTTCAACAGTGTGCAAGCGGCTTGTCCCATTTATCGACATAGCTCCCCACACCATGATCTGTGGGAATTTTGTTGTTTTCTTCAGACATTGAGGCATAAATTCCATAAATTCCTCTTCTGGTCACCATCTCACAGTTTGGACACGATTATCGAGTACTGCTATGGTTGATTCGTCCAAAAACACCACCTAAAACACATTAAGACATTACAGATGAGTAGGAGGGTAGTGCAATAAATAGCAAACTTTGCACTGTGTCAATAAAGTTTAACATGATGATAGTGGTAACATGGCAACACACCCTCTATTTACAGCAGTGTTATTGTTATTAACCTTATTATCAAGAAGATTGTTTCTAAAATCATTTTACCTTCTTCCAGTCATCGACAGTCCACTCTGCATGTTACTTGGCCCACTCAATGCGTGATTGCATCATTGCTTGAGTAAGTCGCGGCTTCTTTCTAGGGTGATATGCTCACAGTTGTTTCCAGTAGCCTTCTGTTTATGGTTGTGTGATGCACAACAATGCCCTCTGCTGCCATTATACTTCCTATGTTTGTGCATGATGTTCTCCTGTCATGTAAGGCGATTTTTTTAATTAATCTGTCCTGTCTGGGTGTTGTTTTTCTTGTTCTACCACAGTTTCCGATTCTTTTAGCAACCACAGTTTCTTCTTTTTCTACCTTTTTCTTAATTGCACTGACAGTTTGAGTTGATAATTGAGTTTTTTTCACTTTCGTTTTGTTTGAGAGATAAGTGTTTCAGTATGACTTGAATTGTCCACGTTTTTGATGACTCACATCTTGTCTTTTGCTCATTCTTTTAAATTTGGTTATTTTAAAAAAATCTGAAAAAAAAAGTACAATAGCATAACAAAACACGTAATGCTACACATCAAATCATATTGCAACACATATGCCACTCACACACATGTGTCTAGGCCAAAGACAAAAGCATAGACTACTCAGTTGGCAACACAGAACCACTAGGTGAGGGAGGGAAAAAGTGGGGAGGCAGCAGCAGCAGGGAGTGGAGGGCAGGCATGGGAGAAAGGAGGTGAGGGGCAGAAGAAAGCATATACCAGTGCATACTGGTTTCAAAAGTCTTAGAATTCATAAAAATTATCATGTCATGGAAGTATCTTGGAAGAAAATGTTATTTCAGAAAAAATCCATAATAATTTGCATGGTACTGTATGTACATATATTTATATACGTACATATATATGAACTATTTGTGAAGTTATCTTAAATAAAATACTAAAAATTTTCAACATCCACAATCTCAAATGCTTGTGGAAAGCAAACGCATGGAGATTAGGGTGTCAATTTTGGGGGTGAAATGACTAAATTGAAAATCATGTGATTTGGTAGCAATTTAATGTAATCATTTGACATACAAAATAATATCCTTGCTTCAAAAACAATAAAAAATAACTCCTACCTACATCAATTTTAATTCAAAAATTCCATTTTTCCGTAAATTCATAACAAAATAACAAATGTGCGCAAACATCCTATCAACATTTAAAGTGGCAATAAGATATCATTCAGAGTGTTTATTTGAAAGTAACCATTGCAGTCATGTCCTTTTTGCTGCGTTTCCTTGACATCAGCATTCGGCTTGCTACTTGCACTTTGATGTAGCCTTCTCGCCTCTCGTGACTGTAAACTTGACTAGCTGCTTCTGTGACCATTTTCACACATCTTTCCACACTCTGAGTGTGAGAAGGCCACTTTGGCACTTGCATTGGGGCCTCTCTAAGTTGTGTTAAATCTTTGTTTGTTATACATGTTATCAGTGGTGACTCCAAAACTTCCGAACTCAAGTTAACTAATTCTGACAATTTCGTGGCATTGACATTTATCGGAGGTACCTTCCTTGTCTGAACAGAGCAATCTCCCAGCTGGTCATCATCTAGTGATGTTTCTCTAAGCTTTAGAATGATTTCCACAGCCTCAGTTTGCTCTTTGGTACATTGGCTGCAGAGTATTGCTTGCAAAACTGCCTCTGGCCTAGCATACCAAGCAGACCTTCTCAACACAGGTAACACGATGTCCACCACTACTTTCCTCTGGGTTCTCAGTAGCTGTAATTGAAACAAGATGTGGTTCGGCCCCTCCATCCACATTGGATTAAGCTTTACATTGAACCAGTGAGGAAGATAAAACCCAATAATAAATTCAACAATCAACATCAAATTCTGTAGCATTTTGCCCTTCAGTGCATGTTTGGAAACCCAAATCCTGCAGAAACGAATTGCTGTAGTTAACTTACTGTCCAATCTCCAAGAGAGCCAGATTTTGAGGCAACTCTCCTGATCTGATTGCTTGAACAATACGATAAGCGTAAGATTGATCTGTGCTGAGGTCTTTGATAACTTCTTCAGACAACACTGGAAGGGGAGGGCCTACTTCGACCTTTGGAAATTTTGTATTTATTTCTAATTCCATTGCTTCATCTAGCATGTTGCCAAGGGGGCCTGACCACTTGTTGTTGCTCTTTGTAGGACCATCAAGTTCCTGGATGAGACAACAAAGAGGTAGTTCCCCTGTGTGCAAATCACATACAATCCAAACAAGCCTTCTTCCAAGTTTTTCTCTAAATGCGTCATAACACCGCCCTGCCATCCAGTGTTTACTGCAGTTGTCTCCACCAATGGCCTGCAGTGAACTGTCAAGTCTTCTTTCTTGAAGTCAACATATTATTTGATCAGCAATTGCCTCTGCATGTTTCTTGCCTTCTGCTTCTGCTTCAGGAACAAAGTGAAACAAATAGTGGCCACCAGGTTCAGAACACACAGAGTAGTGTTCTTCTTTGATGAGACTAGGAAACTTTCTGTCCATTCCCTCTACCTCTAGGAGAACTTTTGTGTCATCTCTTCTTCCATCAAACAAAAGGCAAGAGAGACCTTCCTCGTTCAAATCTTTTTCATGCTGATCAGATATTTCCTTCATTATTTTTTCTTGTGCTCTTATCTTATTATGATCTATCACTAAGGATGTATCCTCTCGGCTGATGAGGCCTGCATCTATCCAAGTAGCAGTGGCAATCTCTGCAGTCTCTCGTAGCCCCGTATGGTGGTGAATACTGGCAAGGGCAATGTTTGAGA
Source organism: Bathynomus jamesi (assembly GCA_023014485.1). Classification (NCBI taxonomy): domain Eukaryota; kingdom Metazoa; phylum Arthropoda; class Malacostraca; order Isopoda; family Cirolanidae; genus Bathynomus; species Bathynomus jamesi. Next base: position 67,706 of record JAJOZX010012665.1, read on the forward strand.
TGTCTTTAGTGTTGTATTTCACTCTCTTCGGTGTAGGTTCAGATGGCATTTTGGAGCTATCATCTGATGTTGCTTCTTTCTGTTCATCTGAAGAGCTTTCAAAGAAGTGAGAAACCTCTCTTGATAGAGCTCTTCATCTCTTTGGGTGGCTTCTTCACTCTTCTTTTTCTTCCTTTCTTCCCTCTCTCAGATTTTCTGTTTTTTCTTAGCAATAACAATCTGTTTTTTGGTTTCTGAATAATCTGCCGAACCAATCTGCATACTTCCTTGGCCTCCTGCCTTTGTTCTCTGTGCCTTTATGAAAGCCACCTCTAAAACAGGGATCTTCTCATGAGGACAGCGACAATCAATGTGAGGGTGAGGTTCTGTTCTGCATGAGGGAGAACAATTGGCTTCAGAACACAACTCTATGGGACACTGGCAGTTAAAAATGTCAAGAAGAGTATCAAGTGTGTGCAGAAATTTATTTTTCTTTGCTAGTTTTCCTTTACCAAGTGATGTCTCAACTGCTTTGTGCCACAGCTTTGTTAATTTTAGCTCAATAGTTCTATACTGATTGAGTACAGGTGGTTTGAATAACATATTAACTTTTTTCCACTGATGCAGAAGAGGGGGAATCATGTCCCTTATGAGCTCTTTCTCTGCGTAGTTCCTTCTATCCTTTGTATTTTGTTCACGAAGGAGTAACCCTAGTCTCAGCATGTCTCACACTGTTGGTAGTTCTGATACGGGAAGCTCCTTGCCTGTACCGACTAACAGGCTGAAGTGGCATGACAACTGACCTCTTGTCTTCAATTTTGGCATCTTAGGAATATCTGAAAAGAAAGAAAAACATTTAAGTATTTTATATCAATTATGATGTTTCGAAGTTTAGTCATTCGATGTTCTAAAATTCAATAAAAAAATATTTCATGGGATTACAACATAATTAGACATAAAGATATGATGATAATAAATAATTGTAATCATCAATAATCCATACTTAGTTAAACTGTAGTATTCGTCTAGTAGATTAACTATGAAGTAGGTACAAGAGCAATAACAGCAAACCACCAGGGCTGTGGAGTCAGTGATAAAATTTGCCGACTCCAACTCCAAAAATTTTAACACTCCGACTCCAGAAATCTGACTTGTATAATTACGACTTCGACGGAATGTTAAGGCCAAATTGATTACGATTAGCTTTATTAGGCCAATGGAGATTCATAAATAAAGCATTTCATCACCACCACATGACTCATCAGGTTACTTAGTGGCTGTAACTATGCCTTAATGGCTTTTTTTCTCTTTATTAAAAAATTACAATAAATCCCAAAATACAAACTGATTGAAACTTAAACAAAATAAGATTATTATTGGTTTAGCAAATTAATATATTTTTGTATTATTATAAACATCCGTAACAAAATGTACTAACCTAAACTGAATTTGTTCTTAAAAAAAGGATCGCTTCCATTAAATCATCTTTCACTGATGCTTATCAAAATTATCAAATTGAAATCTAAAAATCTGAAAAAGATTTAGGGTTGCTAGTACAAAATTTTCAAATTTCCTTATTAATTATGTTAATTAAATTATAATCCTTATTAATTATAAGCAACTATATTTATATATTATTTATATATTTATATGTTATATATTATATTATATATTAAAACATTAAGTTAAATCTATTTTATTCATAAAATTGAGCTAGGCCTAGGCCTAGGCTGTTATGGTTATAATTGAAGGATTTGCACCAACTCTGACTCCATCCAACTATGCCCTTCCGACTCCACGACTCCGACTCCACAGCCCTGCAAACCACTGTCTATGACATCTAAGAGGCAATTGAGGACTGAGAGTGAGGGACAGTTCTATTCATGTTGTGATTTGTACAACAACTATATGACCTTGAAAACACTCCATATGCGATCAGTGGGATAATTCTATGACAGATGAATAGTTAATCAATTTATGTCCTATTATTTAGTAAAAGAGTCAATTTCTGAAACTTTAAGGTAAAATTGATGTAGGTAAGGGTTATTTTATTTCATTTTGGTTGGCCAATTTCAAGTTTTGACATGAAAAGACTATATTTTCACTACCAAAATTGATTTGAAAAAAGTTAACAAAATTGACACACCCTAATGGAGATCCCACTCCAGTTTTTTGCTTGAATATGTGTCATCTAAAGGTGTTTACGTATGCCAATTTTCATAACCTTGAATTTTGAACTCTGACCTGAGATCAAGGTCAAAGGTGAAATATAAATGCAACTTTTTTTTAATGGAATGTATGCACTCTGTGCATAAATTTAAAGTTATTCTGCTCTCTCTTCTGAGCATTTTGACACCAAAATCATTAAAATCCATCCTTTACATCCTGAGTTATGACCTTTCAAAATCACGAGGTTATGCTGCTGACCCCAAATTTGGGGGGCTCATTACTCCCAAACTATTTGACCTAGTGGCTAAAATTTGGTCACACTTCATTACTTATCATACCCAACTACCACACCAAAAATCATTGAAATCAGTGAGATGACCTGACATAAGGTGTGTACACTTGACATGGAATGCCTCAGTCATACTTCATAGTGTGGTATCAATATCTCTCTTTGCTGCAATGTTGCCTCACTCTCTTTACTATCTCTATCATAACAGACATTGCTCTTCTGAACTCTCTAACTGCATGCCTCCTCCTTTAAGGAGTGCACACAGTACCAGACTTTCTACACTTTCTCATTTCTTTTCTGTCCAACTATCTAATGCAAGGGTTAATCAATATTTTCAGTCTCTCATTTCCTCAACTGGTCAACTCTGGAACAATCTTCCGCAATCCATCTTTCCTCCTATGACCTCCCCTCTTTCAAATACAGTGTGTCTAGGCATCTTGAAAACCCCTGACTTTGATTTTGGCCTTGGCCCCTCCTTCCTCCATAAAAAAAAAACCCAGCCTTAACTCATTTGCTCACACAGACAAGACAAAGTATAGGTTATCTACAAATCCTTTAAAGTAAAAGAAGATTGCTTTATAGTGTAGAAGTTCTTTGAAATTAGCTGATGTAGAACTAATTATGCATAAATTATTCAAGAATATTTTGATCAAACCATTGAATAAAAACTAATAGTAAAAAAGAGTGGTGTAGAAACAACACAGTAAACTGTAGAATTGAAAATTGTTTGTATTTTGACGAATGGTAAGTGGCATTCTCTGTAGCAACAAAAAGATGAAGCATAAATATTATGGTTTTAGTCGAGTAATTGGCTTAAAACCAAATGTTCCAACTAAACTAATTTTATATAACTCATTTGCAGCATTCCAAACGAAAGCAGAACCCAGGAGCAAAATTAGAACTTAAAACAACCAAGTCTTTACTTAACACTGCAGCACACAAAAGTACTCTTCAAGAGCATTTAAAAGTTCATATTGGAGAAAAACCTTTTAAATGTGATATATGTTCTTATACTGCAACACGAAAAAATAATCTTCAACAGCATTTAAGAGTTCATACTGGAGAAAAACCTTTTAAATGTGATATTTGTTCTTACACTGCAGCACGCAAAAGTACTCTTCAAGTGCATTTAAGAGTTCATACTGGAGAAAAACCTTTTAAATGTGATATTTGTTCTTACACTGCAGTAGTCAAAAGTAATCTTCAAGAGCATTTAAGAGTTCATATTGGAGAAAAGCCTTTTAAATGTGATATTTGTTCTTACACTACATCATACAAAAATAATCTTCAAAACCATTTAGGAGTTCATACTGGAGAAAAACCTTTTAAATGTGATATTTGTTCTTACACTACAAAATGGAAAAATACTCTTGAAAAGCATTTAAGAGTTCATACTGGTGAAAAACGTTTTAAGTGTGATATATGCACCTACACTGCAGCACGAAAAGATAACCTCAGAAAGCATTTAAAAGTTCATACTGGAGAAAAGCCTTTTAAATGTGATATTTGTTCTTACACTACAGCATGGAAAAGTACTCTTCAACAGCATTTAAGAGTTCATACTGGAGAAAAACCTTTTAAATGTGATGTTTGTTCTTACACTGCAGCACACAAAAGTATTCTTCAGGAGCATTCAAGAGTTCATACTGGAGAAAAACCTTTTAAATGTGATATTTGTTCTTATACTGCAGCACGCAAACGTTATCTTCAAGAACATTTAAGAGTTCATACTGGAGAAAAACCTTTTAAATGTGATATTTGTTCTTACACTGCAGCAGACAGAAGTAGTCTTCAAGAGCATTTAAGAGTTCATACTGGAGAAAAACCTTTTAAATGTGATATTTGTTCTTATACTGCAGCACGCAAACGTTATCTTCAAGAACATTTAAGAGTTCATACTGGAGAAAAACCTTTTAAATGTGATATTTGTTCTTACACTGCAGCAAACAGAAGTAGTCTTCAACAGCATTTAAGACTTCATACTGGAGAAAAGCCTTTTAATGTGATATTTGTTCTCATACTACAGCACACAAAAGTCATCTTCGAAAGCATTTAAGAGTTCATACTTCCCACGTGGTCCCAGCGTGTCGTAAAAGGCGACTAAAAATAAGGGACGGGTGCGGGGGAAACCCCTCCCACCTGTATGTAGCTTTCCACAAACAAGAACGGGATGTAATGTCTACTAAGGAAAGTTCACACACTGGCAGGATGTCACCCAGGATAAAAAGGTCCCCTCAACCTGCTTACGCACCAGGGTGGGTGAGGTGAGCAATGGTGCAACCTTTCTCAGTCCCAGAGGAGAAGATTCTTCACCAAAGGGATCAATACGGGGGATCCCACCAGGTCAAGGTATTGACCCTGGACCCCAGCTTTTCCATCAGACAATGGGCCCAACCAAAACATATGTCGGTATGACACAATAAACTGGACCATTGGAGAAAAAAAAAGAATGTAATCCTAGCGACAAATCAACGCTAAGCCAAGTTCAGATATAGTTGAAGTGTTTTGCTTTGGGCGGAAGCCCCACTTACAGCTATTTAAAATTCTAAAAGGAGTATAAACCAAAAAAGAGAGAAACCTTTTAAATGTGATATTTGTTCTTACACTGCAGCACACAAAAGTACTCTTCAAGTGCATTTAAGAGTTCATACTGGAAAAAAAACCTTTTAAATGTGATATTTGTTCTTACACTGCAGTAGTCAAAAGTAATCTTCGAGAGCATTTAAGAGTTCATACTGGAGAAAAGTCTTTTAAATGTGATATTTGTTCTTACACTACATCACACAAAACTGCTCTTCAAAACCATTTAGGAGTTCATACTGGAGAAAAACCTTTTAAATGTGGTTTTTTCTTACACTGCAGTATCAAAAGTAATCTTCGAGAGCATTTAAGAGTTCATACTGGAGAAAAGCTTTTTAAATGTGATATATGTTCTTATACTGCAACACGAAAAAATAATCTTCAACAGCATTTAAGAGTTCATACTGGAGAAAAACCTTTTAAATGTGATATTTGTTCTTACACTACATCATACAAAAATAATCTTCAAAACCATTTAGGAGTTCATACTGGAGAAAAACCTTTTAAATGTGATATTTGTTCTTACACTGCAGCACACAAAAGTACTCTTCAACAGCATTTAAGAATACATACTGGAGAAAAACCTTTTAAATGTGATATTTGTTCTTACACTGCAGCACAGAAAAAAAATCTGCAAGTGCATTTAAGTGTTCATACTGGACAAGACGAGAATTAAACCAATTAAAGCAATATTTCCAAGCACCCACACAACAGGGAAAAAACAAAAAACAAATGGGGAAAATAAAGAGAAAATATAACCTGAGATAATCAATTACATGACAAGGCACTGGAATTGGAGGGAAAAATCCCAGCCATAGCCAATAGAATCAGGAATAAACAAAAGCAGATTGACATGAAAAACCATAACAAACAATTTTCATCAAACCCTAGAGGCTTTTACCAAAATCTCATTAGTGAAAGAATAATAGTCCATGAACCACCAGATCAAACCCAGTTGGAGACATACTGGAAACCCCTCTTTGAAACCCTTGAACAGCATAATCAGGATGCTGCCTGGATAGAAACCATCAGGGTGGTAAATGAGGGTAAACCAGAAATGGAGGAGTTATTTATAACAGAAGACAAGATAAGAAGGAAACTGGCAAAATTCTCCAACTTTAAAAAACCTGGCCTAGACAAGCTCCTGAATTTCTGGCTGAAACAGGTCACAGCATTACACCACCATTATACTGCTGCTTTTCACAGAATTTAGCAGGGAGTAGAAGAAACCCCAGAATGGCTTACAAGTGGAGACACAGCCCTCATCCCTAAGACTTGTGAGACAAATCTCCCAAATAAATACTGCCCAATCTGCTGTCTCACCACCACCTATAAGCTTTTTACAGGCCTAATTGCAGACAGTATGCATGAACACCTGGATGCTGGAGTCTATCTGGAAAAAGAACAGAAAGGATGTAGAACAAACTGCTTAGGCACAAAGGATCAGCTGCTCATCAAAAAACTATCCTTGAAGACTGTAAAAAGAGAGGCAGAAACCTTAGTATGGCATGGATAGACTATCAGAAGGCATTTGATAGTGTCCCACACTTGTGGATTTTGGAATGCCTTAAACTGTACAAAATCCACCCTACCATTATTAGCACTCTAACAAACCAGATTACAAAATGGCAAACAAACATCAATCTTACCCGTGAAAATGGGAAAATATCCATTCCCCATGTCAAGATTATGAGGAGTATATTCCAGGTGGACAGCTTATTGCCCTTGCTATTCTGCCTCACCCTGGACCCCCTTAGCAAACTACTTAGCAGTAATAACAAGGGCTACAACCTCAGTCAAACTAGGTGAAGAAATCCTGACAGTGTACTGAACCATCTACTGTTTATGGATGATTTGAAGCTGAATGCAGACTCTGACCAAAACCTGGAATGCCTATTAAGGATCATCCATACTTTCTCTGGTGACATCAAAATGAAGTTTGGATTGGACAAGTGTGCTAAGTGTACACTTAGAGGGGGTAGGAAAATACAAACCCATAACATCAATTTAGGAAGAGACACTGAGATTAAAGCCTTGGAAGAGGATAGTTCCTACAAATATCTTGGGATAGAAGAAAGTGGAAATATAGAACATTGGCAAATGTGAGAAAAAATCAGTGGAGAGTATGTATGAAGACTGAAAAAGATCTGCAAAACCAAACTTACATCAAAGAACAAAATAACAGCCATAAACCAACTGCCATCCCTGTTATCAATTATAGTGTAGGGATCATAGACTGGCCACAATCAGAACTAAATAAACTAGATGTTAAAATTAGAAAAATCCTCACTCTAAACAGAACAACATACCGGAACCAGTGTCTTCCCAGATTGTACCTACCAAGAAAACTGGGAGGAATGGGATTGACTGAGGTTAACCAGCTGCACCGATCATCGACTGTCAGCATTGGGCAGTATCTGAAAAGTTTGAGTAGTCCTACAATAGCTCTGGTCCGTGAACACCACAACACAAGGGTAATGCAACATACTTCCATAACCAAACTGGCCCAGCACTTTGGAGGCAATAATATGACAGAAGAAGCAGAAACTGAAAAGAGTACCAGCCACCTTAATAGCTAGGAAAAGTCGCAGAAGATTTGTCCAGGAACAACAGGCCAAGCATGCAGAAGAATGGGAACACATCAAAGAGCTGGAAAATATTATCAGGAATTATAGAAGGATAATATCAACAAAGAAGGATCATTGGAATGGTTAAGGAGAGGAGTTCTGCAATATGACGGAGAGTGACTAATAATGGGTGCCCAAGATCTTGCACTCCTAACAAATGCATTTAAAAAAATGGCTGGAATAAGTAGTAATGATAGGTGTAGAATCTGTCATGTTGAGGTAGAAAGTGTTGGCCATCTAATATCAGGCTGCAGGGTGCTCCTGGCAGAGGGGTACTATACAGCCAGACACAATAAAATTTGTAAATATATTCAGTGGAAGATCATGATAGCATTAGAATTAGAATGTAATAAAAATGTATGGGAACGCACACCTGCACCAATTACTGGAAACAATCATTATACTATATACTATGACAATAATTCCAACAGCCACTTTCATAGACAATTCTGCAGTAAAACTGGACATAGTAGTGTGGGACAAGAGGGAAAGGAGTGCCTTACTTATTGAAGTCAGTGTCCCAAATGACTATGGCCTTAATAGAACATAAAGGGAGAAAATTACCAAATACCAGGCGCTCATATATGACATTGGCAGCTTCTTTCAATCTCCAGTTTCTTTTTCTCCCCATCATAGTTGGGGCAATAGGTATGATGAAAAACAAGCTATCAACTTACCTGAACTCAATCCCAGGCCATAGAAATCCAAACAGGGGCATTAAAAGAAATGGTCACCCTTCTTAAACAAATGCTAGGACAAGTTCAGACATAGGTGAAGTGTTTGGCTTCAGGTGGAAGCCCCCACTTTCAACTATAAAAAACATATTAAAGAGTATAAACCAAAAGAGAAAAACCTTTTAAATGTGATATTTGTTCTTACACTGCAATAGAAAAAAAGTAATCTTCAACAGCATGTAAAAGTTCTTACTGGAGAAAAACTATTTAAATGTGATATTTGTTTTTATACTGCAGTATATAAAAGTACTCTTCAATGGCATTTAAAAGTTCATACTGGAGAAAAACCTTTTAAATATGATATTTGTTCTTACACTGCATCACACAAAACTACTCTTCAAAACCATTTAAGAGTTAATACAAGGACTACAACCTCAGTCAAACTAGGTGAAGAAATCCTGACACTGGACTGAACCATTTGCTGTTTATGGATAATTTGAAGTGTGCTAAGTGTACACTTAGATGGGGTGGGCAGGAAAATACAAACCCATAACATCAATTTAGGAAGAGACACTGAGATTAAAGACTTGGAAGAGGATAGTTCCTACAAATATCTTGGTTTAGAAGAAAGTGGAAATATAGGACACTGGCAAATGCGAGAGAAAATCAGTGGAGCGTATGTACGAAGACTGAAAAAGATCTGCGAAACCCAACTTACATCAAAGAACAAAATAATAGCCATAAACTAACTTGCCATCCCTGTTATCAACTACAGTGTAGGGATCATAGACTGGCCACAATCAGAACTAAATAAACTAGAAAAATCCTCACTCTGAACAGAACAACATACTGGAACCAGTGTCTTCCCAGATTGTACCTACCAAGAAAACTGGGAGGAATGGGATTGACTGAGGTTAACCAGCTGCACTGATCATCGACCATCAGCATTGGGCAGTATCTGAAAAGTTTGAGTAGTCCTACAATAGCTCTGGTCTGTGCAGTAGCAGATTATAATGGGTGCAAAGGGGGCATTTGCCCCTGGCTGGCCCCAGATGCTGACCAGCCCAAAGAAACTATGTAAATGCTATAATCTACCGTTGAAATAATTGGTCGACCGTGAGGAAGAAAAAAAAATTCTAGATTCTGCTTCTACAAAACCTAGTTTAGTATCCCATTTATGTGAACAAAGTAAACATTTTCTGTAATCACATCTTTGTTTTTGTTTCGTTTTCTGTTGATCGATCCCAGTCAGCTGATCACATCACTTATGTATGATGTATCAGGTAAAGAATTGTTTTACTAGTGTCCCTGTAATTATTTTTTGCCAGATAGTTGGATTAATTTACGTTAAATATCTTTGGACTCTGGGGATGGCACTATAGTGATTAGTGACTCATTTTGACACCGGCCCGAAAATATTCATTGCCCCCGGCCCTGACAATGCTTAATCTGGCCCTGGGTCTGTGAACACCATAACACAAGGGTAATGCAACATACTTCCATAACCAAAGTGGCTCAGCACTTTGGAGGCAATAATATGACAGAACAAATAGACACTGAAAGAGTACCAGCCATGTTAATTGCTAGGAAAAGTTGCAAAATAATTTGTCCTAGAACAAGAAGCTAAACATGCAGAAGAATGAGAACAACAACAAAGGGCTGGAAAGTACTATCAAGAACTTCAGAAGGATTACATGAATAAAGAGGGATCATTGGAATGGCTAAGGAGAGGAGTTCTGCTGTATGATGGAGAACAGCTAATACTGGGTGCCCAATATCTTGCACTCCTAACAAATACATTTAAAAAAAATGGCTGGACTTGGTAATAATAATAGGTATAGAATCTGTCATGTTGAGGTGGAAAGTGTTTGCCATCTAATATAATGACAAAATCAATCATACAGGAAGATATATCCAAAACAGAGCCATGAACCCTGATAAAGTAATATGGGACAGAGAGAAAAGAAAGGGACAGTTTATTGACATAAGCATCCCTAATTATTATGGACTAAACCAAGCAGAAAGGAGAAAGATAACCAAATACCAAGCTCTAAAAAATTATCTAAAAAGAACTTGGTTGCTATGTGAAATGGAAATAATACCAGTGATAATGGGAGTAACTGGGCTGCTCAAAAATAATTTAAATTCTTATCAGGAACAGATACCTAACAACCCAACAGCCCCAGAAATATAACTGGAAACAATTCAGGATAGTGTCACTATCTTGGAAAGAGCCCTTGGAAGCATCATTAACAGATAAACACATCTGGTTTGACCCTGGGCTGTGGTCCCCAGAATGTGAAAAGAAAAAAGTCAAAAGAATATAAGACAAAAGAGGAAAACCTTTTAAATGTGATACATGTTCTTACACTACACCATGGAAATGACATCTTTGAGAGCATTTAAGAGTTCATAAATTAAATTAAAGTATTAGCTCAACAAATAAAGAAGAGAGCTGAGGTAAAAAGCTGAAAACAAAATAATTTATTTGCAAAGAACCCAACTGCTCTTTATAAAAATCTGAGACACAATAAAAGTAAAGCAACTGCCAGACCAAAATGCCCTGGATAATTACTGGAGGCAACTTTTCAAAGGAAGTGCAACTCAAAAATGAAGCTGATTTAATAGAGGAAGTGAGCCAGGTCAATAGAGATAAACAACAAATAGAAAACATCACCATAATGCAAAACAAACTAAGATCAAAATGGGCATGCTTTACCAACTTCAAAAGTTGAGCAACAGACCAGCTCCCAAATTGGATTAAACAGACTACTCCACTACATAAATATTATAAACAGTCCTTTCAACAAATGATAAGTGGTGAGGAAGATGCCCCACAATAGGTGACAGGGAACATTATTCTAACACCAAAGTCACAAGAAATTCACCTTCCCCAAAAGTATAGGCCTATCTATTGTTTACCCACTACATATAAATTATTGACTAATAATAGCAGATCACATATGCATCTATCTTATAGAGAACAATTACCTAGAATAAGAAGAGAAAGGGTGTAGAAGAAGATGCCTCAGAACCAAGATGAACTTCTAATCAATCAAACGATAATCGAAGATTGTAAGAAAAGATCCATGGAGAAATCAGAATGCTTTTGAAAGTGTGCCCCCATTCATGGATTTTAGCAAATGGTGAAGTACAAATTGAGGTATTAAGGAGAACAGTAACCATCTTGAAAAGAGTGCTCAGGATTAACTTGTATCAATGAGCATTGCATAGACTAAGAGAAGTACATATACAAAGATAAGTCACTGGAATGACTAAAAAGAATTGAAATTTGATAAGAGTATAATAATAGGAGCACAAGATCAAACTTGTTACACATATTGATTTAAAAAAGTGAGGGGTCTCCAACAATGACAAGTGTTGTTTCTTCTACCAACAAACAAATTGTCAGCTCCCTGAAATAAGGGTGCCAAACCCTCCTGACAGATGACTGCTATACAAAGAAACAACAGAATATGTAGTTTATGACATTGGAAGATTTGCAAAAATAGTGGCATAGCAGCTAATGAACAATCCTGAAAGTATGATCCACAACCCAACTACAGGAAGTGACACTCAACATATTTCATGACAGAGTGATTGCAGAAGAAGGACTGATTGAAAATGGGACAGTGAAGTCTGACTATCAAAGTATAGAAGGGAAAGAAAAGCAAATATCATCTATGTAAGTGTGCCAAGTGACTGGCATAAACAGAACAAAGAGACAAAAGGAACATAACATAATAAATATAATGCCAACAACATGTGTAGTAAAATAAAACTTGTCACAGTATCTGGACCAGATAATGGGTAGACCATCCACATGGAAGTACAGATGCAATCTGAGAAACTTTAACCACCTTGAAATGTACCTTTGGGAGTAAATTGGAATCATTAAATTTAATCATAAAAGAATATAAAGCAACTGAGAAAAACAGTATGTATGAGAAAAAGCATTTAAATATGGGATATGTTCCCACACTGCAGCACAGTAAATGAGCTTTAAATGCTCTTGAAAGTTTCATCCATGATGAAACTAGGTCACCACAGACAGAAAGGAATATTAGAGAGAGAAAGAATAGAAACTAAGACAAATAGTACAAAGTATATTGAGGAAAAAGGTGGTTAGCATAAAAGTTTTAAAGATCATAGAGATGTTTCAGAATAAATGAGGAGAAAAGGAAAAAGAAGACATTTGCAGACGACCTATCAAAACTGTACAGGGGGTTCAGAAAGGATAAACTGAAGCTACAACACCCCTTCAAAAAGAATGTCAAGCAGTTCTGGAAGATTATTCATGAGAGAGAGGTCTGACACAATGAAGTTGCAAATTGAGAATAGTGAGGGGAGGAGGTGAGAATATCAAACAATTGGAAATGGAAGAAATAATGACACCAGAGATTAATAGAAAAATAAAGTAGAGTACTAGGCCAGAGAAAACAAAAATTCTAGCTTAAGAAATTAACATCACTGAAAGAACAACTAACAGAATTCTTAATTAAATAAAGGAACAAGAAATATTAGGGTGGAATGGATCCTGAATGGATGACAAAAGGGAAGAAATCACCAAAATCTGAGGAATTACACATTGTGGTGGTAGGAAATATTTAGGCCAGCATTAGGCCTTACATTTCATAATTCCATATAAATAATTATAGTAAGCATTGCCTTGACTTATTATTGTATAGTTGTTCTTTGAGTATTGGCTTGGCCCCACTTGGCCCCAGTGCCAGCCTTAGGCTGATGCAGCTGCTTTGGGCCCCACATTAAATTTATGAATATAAAAAATAGTAATTTGTTGATTATCAAGAGAATATAATGCTTATAAGTTCATTCAGTTGTTTACTGCTACCATTACTATAATTACATTACTTGTACTGAAAATGCTTCTATAATTATATGATAGTGTTCTTGTATATAACTTGTGTATAACTTTCTATTTTTTGGATTAAATTTACATTTGATGATGGCCTGTTTTGAGTTTTAGTAGGTCCATGCAAACTCTAAGCAGGCTCTGCTTGGCTCAGGTCAATCTTTCTGTTTAGGGTATAGGCAATTTACCAAATGCTCACTTTCAGAATGTTCTGCCCAATGTTGGGTGGAAGATTCTGTAAAGAAATATTTTTGTAAACATTGGTTAATTACCCAATATTAAATGTTTTCTCTATGTTATCATCATTACAGTGTTCTTCAATTATTGTATATATGTAATATAAAAATAGTAATATGTAATATTAGTTAAATTTTACTTGTGATGATATAGTTTTGCAGTGGTGGGCACGCGCAACGATTTTTGTAGCGCCGCAGCCGCAACCACAACTCTGCTGAAATAGTTGCGCCGCACGCGCAAGCACAACCCTTTTCAAAAAGTTGCGCTGCAAGCGCAACCGCAACGCGCAACTTTTGAAAAATAAATAAAATAATATTAAAATAAAAAGCCTTTTTACAAGTTAAACAAAATATATCTGATACAGAAAAAGATAATATCAATATTTTATTACAATATATAATAAATGCAAAAAAATCACTACATAAGAGCCAGGTTCCCCTTCATGAACACCAGCATCTCAAAGTGTGGATCGGAGAGTCCAGCCCGTTTTGGCTTCAGAACATCCTTCCCCAAAGAGAACAGACGTTCTACAGCCGCACTTGAGGGAATGGGTGTGTTATACTGCACAAAGAGGTCTGTCAGTTCCTTGCAAGTGAACACGTTCCTCGCGATATTTTTCTCCGGCCTCTTGTCCAGGAAACTGTTCACCAGCATTGTGCTCTCCTTCTTCTGTTTGCTGATTACTCCTGTGTCATACAGCTGCTCGAAGAAGTCCCCTTTGTCTGCCGCTTCCGCATCACTGCTGCTGCTGCTGCTGAACTCTTCGTCCTTCCTGGCCCTGTCCACCAACAACACAACTTTGCTGGTGACCCTCCTCCGGGTCTCCTCCGGCAGCTTCGTGCAAGGATGCATGGCGTTTCTTGGCTTCTTTTGTCCCGTCCATACAGCAGTCCAAAAACTTCTGAAGGCAGTAGCCGTGCTTACTCTCCATATGCTTCCGGAGGCTGTATCTTGACTTCTTGTTGGCTGAGAAGACGACCTTATTGGGCCTGCAGCGGACACACTCATACAGGAAGTTGTCCGTGTGGCCCTGTGCCTGAGCCTGACCCTTGAACTCAAAAAAGTCGGCCAAGTAAGGCCAGGGGTTAACGGTAGGGGCCCCCGATCCTGAAGCGGAAACCTCACTGACACTTGCTTCAGTCTCAGGGGAATGGCTGTCAACATTCTCAGTCACTTCATCCTCTCTGTCCATGTCCTGGTCGGCAGAATCAGTGCTGTCGGCCACAGACACCACAAAACGATCCATAATACTAGTACTAAAAAGTAAAAAGAAACGAAAACAACAAAGTCAGAGTGATACTGGCGCATTGAGAATGTGACTGAATGTAAACAGTTGAAGTGCAGTGTTGCCAGATAAAAATATTTAAGTTACATTCGCTTGGGTTATTTTTACAGAGAAGTAATATTAAATGTTGCGCGTTGCGCGCTAATCTTGAAACTGCATATATAAGTTGCGCCGCAAATAATTCCGCAACTCTGTAAAAATGTGCGGCGCAAGCGCAAGCGCAACCAAAATTGTTGCACCACAACTTTTTGCGGCGCAACTGCCCACCTTTGTAGTTTTGTATCAAAATGAGTGAGTAATCCCTCACTTTACAGATGGGTTACATTCCATAAAATCCTTCCATAAATGGATTTCCATATATTGAATCCTGTTTTCCCCATTGAACTCCCATTATATAGTATATTTGGAGATATGGTCCTACAGAACAAAATCTTAACTCTACATTGAAACACATGCCTACAATAATGCAACAAATTGAATTTCTGTAAAGCAAGGAATTACTGTACCCATAATATACATCACATTTTTACCAACTATGTAAAAATGTCAGACTATAAAGGCATTTGTTCAGGTAGATTAAGTTCGAGAACAACTTCCAATTCATTTAACTATTTCTATATAAACATTGTTCAGTGAAAATATAGTTCCTTTCATTTTTTCTTTGCAAGACCTTTGGTAAGGTATTTTAGAAAGAAATCGATGCAATATGAACAATTCAGTCTATTTAGGTAAAGAGCCAACATTCATACCCTATAATTCTTTTTGAGTTAATGTTTCTCACAATGACATAGCCAGACTCTGTACTGAGTTTCAGTTGTCAGCCAGACTCCGTACTGAGTGGACGCATTTCCTGAGCTCTCTAATATTGCTTCTACTTTTGGATATTGCCAATAACCTTGCTTTTGGTAAGTTCCGAATTTTATATACTTGCATTTATATTATATAGTTAAGTACTTGAATATAAGTGGTTTTTAGTGATTTAGAAGTTTTCATCGCGTGCTGGCTTAATTTAACTTAAACATGTAACAGTTATAAACTAACTTAACTTGCGCGATGCCGTCGCAGAAAGCGTCGTGTGTTAGGTGTTGGGTGAATCGGTGGTATACCGATTTTATGGACTATGACGGCGGTCCTATGGCGATTACCGAGAGATCGGTTTTTTTGTTTTGCAAATTAAGGGAGGAAATAGTTGACATAAAATGCAGTGTATGTGAGGTAACGGAAAGACTTGCAATGCTTGATGAGGGCAGCGGTAGGGCTACGGTTGACGAAAGCCGAACCAATACTAACATTGAAGACGTTAGTAATTTGAAGGATGAGGTGCGTAACCTAGTTTCTAGTTTAGATAGCTTATCGGGAAGGTTGGATAGAGTTGAGGAAGGGGTTAGGGTTGGTCCGAGATTAGTAGATGGGGAGGGATTTAGAGAAATTAAGGGTGGAGCTGGGTCGCGTACGTTTGGTAATAGGAATCTCCTCCTATCGAGGTTTCGAACCCTTTCACCCATTTGGAAAGGGACGTGAATGAGGGGTAAGCTGTTTTAATTGGGGACTTTAGTGCGCCATATGGACACAGAGTTCGTTGAACGGCATCCAACCAAGAGGATGAGGGTCTGTCTCCCAGGGGCCAGGGTTGACAGAGTTAGAGACGAAGTGGATAGGATTGACGTTGCCTCCCGTCACTCGATGTTGGTGACGATGGTAGGGGACAACGATTCGTATAGGCCTGATACGAGAGTGCCTGATCTTTTGGAGATATATAGGGGTTAATTACGTCTCTAAAGGTGAGGTCAGATAGGTCTTTAGTTCTAGGTATTACCCATAGGCACGGTTTGGGTCTTAGGATTACGTCTAAAATGATATTTTTTAATATTAAATTAGAAGAGATTTGTGCTGAGGAAAATGTACCCTTCGTAAAGCTGTGGTCCGAATTCAGTGATCCTAGCCTTTTTATAAAAGATAGGGTGCATTTTAATGAAATAAGTAATGCTAGGCTATGCCTGGCTGAAGATATTGTTGGTCTCTTCACCTTCTCCACTTGGTCCGTGGTGCCGGCAGCGGACACGGAATCGACAGTGCAGTGGGCTGTGAGGAGTGCTGTTGCAGTGGTGTCGCTGTGTGTGGCGGTCTCATATGCGCACCCCTCAATTGGACATTTCACCACAGGCATGTTGACCTGTTGAGATTCACTATTGTTTTGTATAAAGTTCCATCATAAATAAGATTCCACTTTTTGTTATTACGTTTATTGATCATTATCCATAACGCTAAACAATGATGGAACTCTGAAACATACAAACAAAACATAAACACACATGAAAAATAAAGGCATCAACATGAAGACACCAATCAATAATAATGAATATTCTCTAGAGGGTCGTTGTTAATGGTAGTGAATCGGGATGGTTGGATGTAGGTAGCGGTGTCCCACAAGGTTCAGTGTTAGGCCCATTGCTATTCGTAATTTACATTAACAACAAAGATGTAGGTTTGACTAGTAACATGTCAAAATTCGCGGATGATACTAAAATAGGCGGTAAGGTTGTTAATGAGGATGATAGAAATAGGCTCCAAGATGATGTAATTAGGATTATGGAGTGGACGGATAAGTGGCAGATGCAATTTAACGTAGACAAATGGTAAGTTTTGCATATAGCTTCTCGTAACAATAATTACACGTACACGATGGATGATAGAGAGTTAGCGAGCATTGACGAAGAAGTAGATTTAGGCGTACGTGTATCTAAGGATTTAAAAGGTAGGAACCAGTGCCTGGAGTCTTTCGCTAAAGCTAATAGGATGTTAGGCTTCATAGCGCGTAATTTCGAATTTAAATCGAAGGATATTATGTTGCCCCTTTACAAGTCCGTACTCAGGCCTCATTTAGAATATGCCGTTCAGTTTTGGTGCCCGTATTTGCATAAGGATATTGATCGGTTAGAAAGGGTTCAGCGTCGTGCCACGAAACTAATTCCGTCATTGCGCAACAAGCCTTATGAATTTAGGATTAAAGAGTTAGACTTGCATGCACTCGAAACTAGGAGATTAAGGGGGGAGTTTATTGAAGTTTTCAAAATTGTTAATAACATCGATTATGTAAATTTTGACAAACTGTTCACGTTCGATAATAGCAATACTCGTAATAACGGATTTAAGTTGCGTGGCAGACGTTTCATTACTAATATCACTAAAAACTTTGTTTAAAGTAATTGATAAATGGAATAATCCTCCCGCGCCCGTCATGAACTCTAACAGCGTTAATATGTTTAAGAACCGTTTAGATAGGTATTTTAAAAATATTAACGTTGTTTATTATAATAAAACAATCCCCCTTCTCCCTTGTTAAAATTATTAACGTTTAATATAATAAAACAATTAGCAACAGCAGCTCTGGGGGTGTGATAGAGGATGAGTTTGTTGATGATAATGCCAGCTTGTGACATGCCAGCAAAAAAAAAATTAGACTAATACGAATTTAGATGTAGCTCGTAGCGTAAACTAACCCACTTTTTGTTATTCTTTGTACTTTTTTTTTTCTCTCTCTCATTTGCATGTCTGTAACTCTCTTCATTGCATGTCTGTAGTTTGCATGGTGTGATAGTGTTTGAGTTAAGAATGTGTTGCATAGTTTGTAATGCGTTCTTATTTTATTTCTTTTCATCTTTCACCCATTTCCGGCAGAGTGGGCTGCATCCTCTACCTCCCTATGGAGTGGAGGACTGGTCTGCAACAGCTGGAGGTATTCTCTTCGACTATTTTTCCGACTTGTCGCCAGTGGATGGTGATGGTGTCTTTCTTTTCTCCCTTTCTGAATGAATTTTAACCCATGAGTGATAGGTTTTGCTACTTACTTAACCTCTTATTCTCTTCTTTCAACCCCTTACTTTCTTCTTTCTCTCGTGCTAACCTTAGAGTGGATCTTAGGGTCTTTGTTAGCCTTAGCTTCTGTAGATCTGTAGATCATATCCAATGTTGAAACACTGCTTCCTGTTGATCAGCAAAGTTATAAGCAACATTGAGTTAGTAGTTGGATGGAAGACCATCTGCTGCATCTACACTATGTAGTGACTTGTGGTTTGAATCCCATGTAAAGCCATACTTCTCCTTCCATCATATGACTGTAGATGCTTTAAAGTAAGTAAAATAACTCCATTGTTGCATGTACTTGTCCAACAAATGCAGGCCAATTGGATTGTCTTTCAACTATGTATAAAATGCTGACCAGGGAATTGACTGATCATGTGTATGAACATATGGAAGAAAATTATATAATGAATGTGGAGCAAAAGCCTGCAGTAGGCAGCAGGGGGAACTCGCGGAACAAAGGACCAGATATTGATAAAGATCATAATGGAAAAGTAGAAAAAAATCGGGGAACTTGGAAGATGATGTGTGTGTGTGTGTGTATATATATGTATATAGTCTAAAAGTCACTAAAGGGGAAATATCACTAAATCTAAGCTGAATGGCAAGAGCAAGGCATAAACGAACCAACGCGGCTGTTCGTATTGTTTTGGGCTAGCCTAGAGATGTTTTTTCCTATCTGACCAAATTGTTGGTGCTGAGTGTAATTAGGTGGTGTTTCTAAGGTGACAAATGGGGTAGGAAGTTGTCCGTACTTAAGTATAGTTAGGGGTAATGTCTATAGCTTCTAAATTGGTAATATAAGAGAGAGTTAGGTAGGCTGTTTGTGGGACACAGGAATCTAATGGTAGGCTCCCAAAGAATATCTAATTCAACGCACCGGTAAGTGCTTTTGATGTTTGCTAGAACCTAAGTAACCTACTGGGGTGTCTACTCCACGCTATCACAATGTGGATACTCTGTGAGAAGGCTTATGACTGAACTGCATTCATGGATTAAGGAAGTATTAAAAATTTATAAAATCACTCCTTTAATAAGAAACTATTTACAAAATATGAACACTGAAGAACAGATGCTGAATTGCAACATAACAGAAGTGTAATTAAAGTGATGGAAATAATTATATTTCAAGCAGACTCCATATCACCACTTATTCATAAGGGCTATGAGCCCATTATGTAATCCAATTAATAACTTAGGAAATGGATAAAAAGGAAAACCAAGAGAACTGGGAAGCCCAAATATGTACTGTATCTTCTTTTCTCTGGACGACCTAAAATTGTATGTCACAAATAAAGAATCAATTAGGCAAGTGGAAGTGGTGAAAATTTTGGGGATGACATCTGCGTGGAAGTAGGACTGGATAAAATGTGCTGCACTAGCTGTGGAAAGAGAGGAAAATAAATACAAATATTTAGAAATAGATAAGTCAGAAAAAAGTAAACCAGAGTGGAAGGAAAACTAAAGGAATTTATGTGAAGAGTGAAGTTAATAGTGATGTCTCAGTTAAATAGTAGAAATAAAATAAGTGATAAACACATTGCAACTATAGTAATCTTATAGTTTTGGCATAATAGATTGGTATCAAGGGAAGGGTAAGTTAGACCAAGGAAATTATTGTATGCTCATAAAGTTTTACAAAAGCAAGCATACTTGGACGATATTTATGTTGGTATGCTCTCTCTTAAATGTGGTTTGTGGTGTCACCAATGTAAGTCGACGTACAGTCAACTACAGGACCTGTAAATTAAAGTTAGAAAATATCTCTCAAAACTTTCAAATCTTATACTCATCACATAACGTACAGAAACTAAAAATTGCCGAAGCCTTTTACATTAAAATGAAAAAACCAAAAATTAATATAAAACTTAATGAACTTTCGAATATTCTTAAATTAATTTGAAAATGTATCAAATTTACAATAAAAAAAAATATATACAACCCATTTTACTTTAAAATTATGTATAAAGCTCTGAAGATGTTCAAAGTATATGAACGAAACGCATCAGCAGAAGAAAAAATGAAGACAGTATTCTTAGCATACCGCAAATTCTTATCTAGAATTATTATTAAGAAACTTAGTACTGAAAATAAAAAACTATTCAGAATATTGGAAATTAAATGTAAATCCTTTATAAAGACAGGCTGATATCGACTTTCTAAAATAATAATAATAATAACAATAATAATAAATAATAAAGGATTTACATTTAATTTCCAATATTCTGAATATTTTTTTATTTTCAGTACTGAGTTTCTTAATAATTCTAGATAAGAATTTGCAGTATGCTAAGAACACTGTCTTCATTTTTTCTTCTGCTGACGCGTTTCGTTCATATACTTTGAACATCTTCAGAGCTTTATACATAATTTTAAAGTAAAATAGTATATATATATATATATACAGGGTGGGCCAAAAGTCTGGATCCATAGGAAAATATTTATTTTAATACATAAATTACAACAAATGGTAAATACTTAAAATGAATGTCAACTTTAACTCGTAAATGGGTATCCGTAATACTGTACAGTAGTTCGTACTCCAGTATAAACAACAAATTATAACAAATGCTCAAATTGGCGGCCTCTGACATTGAGACACTTGTGTATACGATGAATACAGGATCTTTGAACATTTCTTAAGGTTTGAGTGCCGATGTTATTACAGGCAGATATGTTTTTCCCCTTAAGTGCAGCGATTGTTCCAGGACGATTTCGATAGACTACTGACTTCAAATGACCCCACAACCCCACGACCAGAACGCCGTCGATCATGTACACTTCCTGTTTCTTTGAAACGTTTAAACAACTTGCCAACAGTCGCATGTGTTACTGGATGCTTATCAGGATGATTTCTATTGAATTCGGTAGCAACTCCTCTGTGTGTAGCGCCCTGTCTTGCGTACATGAGCACAAGTTCTACCCGATCTTCTGTTGTTAGATTCGAAGCCATTTCTGGGCTGAAATAAAAAAAGTATTTGAGTATTTATACTGGAGTACGAACTACTGTACAGTATCACGGATACGCATTTACGAGTTGAAGTTGATATTCATTTTAAGTATTTACCATTTGTTGTAATTTATGTATTAAAATAAATATTTTCCTATGGATCCAGACTTTTGGCCCACCCTGTATATATATATATATATATATATATATATTATTTTATTTATTTTTTTTTTTAATTGTAAATTTGATACAATTTCAAATTAATTTAAGAATATTCGAAAGTTCATTAAATTTTATATTAATTTTCGGTTTTTTCATTTTAATGTAAAAGGCTTCGGCAATTTTTAGTTTTTGTACATTGTGATGAGTATAAGATTTGAAAAAGTTTTGAGATATCTTTTAAATTTAATATTTTATGATCTATTCTGTAATGTTCGTTAATTTTACTTGGACGATATTTATGTTGGTATGCTCTCTCTTTAATGTGGTTTGTGGTGTAACCAATATAAGTCGACGTTACAGTCAACTACAGGACATATAAATTGGTACACCACATGATGTTGCTTATCAGGGTTTTTGTTACGTGTCGAAAAATGGCTTGATAACTTTTTGTTTTTATAGTATATGTTAACATTGATAGTTTTTTCTTTATCCATTGGTTTTATGTGCCTCTTTAATATATTGTTTAGACATTTTTCTTCATGTTTTAGTCTTGTTGGGTTTCTTGTTTCGAAGTAAAATTTTATACCTGTATTTTTATTTTTATTTTCATCATCTTCCTTATTTTTGTTATATAAATTTGTTAGAGTTTGGTTTATGATATTATCGATTAAAAATAGCGGAAAATCACTGTTTATTAGATTTTGCTTTATTCTCTCAATTTCTTGATTAAATATTCGTCAACTTGAGCATTTATTGAAAGCTCTGTGCACGAGTGTTTTAATTATTGATAGTTTATATTTTTCTGGTGAGTATGAATTATAATTTAAATACGTTCCTTTGTCCGTTGGTTTAACACGTACACCAGTCGTTAAACATCCATTTTGACCAATGAATATATTAATGGCGAGAACAGAGAATGTATTATTCAAGGAAGGTTCAAATGTGAATTTTAATTTACTTAGTTCATGAAGTTTTCGAATAAATAAAGGAATGTGGTTATTGTTTTTAAGTAGTAGCAAGGTATCGTCGACATATCTCGTATACAGTTTTGGGTTGTAGAAATTGTTTTCTTTCATTATTTTATTATCTAAGTTTGACATATAAAAGTCTGCGAAGGTAGGTCCTAATGGTCCTAATAACCACATTAAAGAGAGAGCATACCAACATAAATATCGTCCAAGTAAAATTAACGAACATTACAGAATAGATCATAAAATATTAAATTTAAAAGATATCTCACAAAACTTTCAAATCTTCGACTCATCACATAACGTACAAAAACTAAAAATTGCCGAAGCTTTTACATTAAAATGAAAAAACCGAAAATTAATATAAAATTTAATGAACTTTCGAATATTCCTAAATTAATTTGAAAATGTATCAAATTTACAATAAAAAAATATATATATAACCCATTTTATTTTAAAATTATGTATAAAGCTCTGAAGATGTTCAAAGTATATGAACGAAACGCGTCAGCAGAAGAAAAAATGAAGACAGTATTCTTAGCATACTGCAAATTCTTATCTAGAATTATTAAGAAACTCAGTACTGAAAATAAAAAAACTATTCAGAATATTGGAAAGTAAATGTAAATCCTTTATAAAGACATAGGCTGATATCAACTTTCTAAAATAATAATAATAATAGTAAGAACCACCATAAACACCACAATCACACACTACACCACAGTCACACAACACCCCAGCCAGACATCACACCACACAGTCACGCACCACACCACACGGTCATGCATCACACACATCACAGTCACACCACAACACTCATTCACACATCACACAATCACACACAACACCACGCCAAATCACAGTCAAACACCGCACTATATTACGCATCACAGTCATATCACCACACCGCAGTCAAGCACCTAACTACAAGATAATTAAATAAGAAAATCATAAGCTTTCTCAAGGAGCTACGACTGGGTATTGCATAACACGCCATACCTACAAGCAAAATCCATTAAAAAAATGAATAAAAATCAATAATAATAATTAAAATCTGTATCTACCTCACGCCCCCCCCCCCCCCCCAGTTTGGGAAACACTATACTCTAGCCTAAGCATAAATAATGTGTAACCAATAATAACAGTGTTAAAAGCTATAAAGCAAATAAAGGACAAAAATAATGCTTACAATGGCACGGCCGCACGGACAACAACACAACCAGACTACCAGTGTGTCTGCGAATGACTGACTCGGATTGCTGCCTGGCGCCTGCAATGTGACACGTCAACTTCAAGTCAGAGTTCCAGTATTAGACCCGTAGAGCCCCTGTAGGCCCCCCACCCACCCAGGGCTTGAGATGTAACTTTGAATTACAATATATATACTGAAATATAAATATTTACAGCAGTCTGTGAGTAAAGATGTATTTGTTTTTTTAGCAACTTGTGAATTGTAAACAAAAATAACGAACGCAAACGCGAAATTCGGTGGAAACTGCTTAAGTTTGCTTAAACAACTTGTAAGAGCGCAAAAATGGGCCTCATCATTATGTTTGACTGCCACAAATAATGGTAAATTAATAAATAAACAATTAAATAAAGTTTATTTGTGCTGCTAAATTTGCCATTGAAAATTACCGATCAATTCCAGAACATAATTTAACTTTGTAAATTCTTATTTTCCTTTCGGAAATGTAAAGCACAAAAATTCGTAAGTTTCAATAAAATAAAATAACAATAATAAATTCAATTTCATAAGTGGCGTCGGTACGTTCTGCTTGAGCAGTTTAACAACCAGTACGATTTGAACAAGAAATTTAACAACCGGTACGGCGTACCGTTCCGTACTACCTCAGCTCAAGCCCTGCCTCCACCCCCCACCCCTGTGCACGTGCCTGCTAGTGAGTAAGATCGGAAACAAACTATGACAATATTCAGGGGGATAAAATTGTAATGGCCTTTGCGATATTTCTATATTTCTTTTGTACTTATATAATTTTTTTTCATTAACATCACAATTTGGCACCCCCTACATTTAGCGCCCAGTGGCAATTGCCCCTCCCTGCTCCCCCTCGGTACGCCACTGCATTGATGGTATTTCAGGAAGTATTCCATGTTGCTTCTTACGATGGCGGCTTTTCTTTACCATGTGGGTAGAGGTTTCAAAGAATGTTGAGGTTTTCTCTATTGTGAATGGTGACAGTGTCAGAATTTGCAGTTTTAGCTTATAGTTGTTTGTTGTATTGTATTTATCCTTGAGCTCCCTCATGAGACATTCATACCTGAAAAAGCACACCAAAAAATTAAGAAAATATATGATTGTATTATATATACACAGTTGAAATGGAACCCATTAATAAAATTGGATGTCTGTATACCTATGATACCTAGGTAGCTATATATTCTGAGATACCTATTGAATTAATATATTATAGGTACTAGTACTACTGTTTTAAATTTTTAGTTGACAATTAAACAATATAAAGGAATGTTTTGAGTGAGAATAAGTGACACTAAATACTGATCTAAACAAATACAGCACGTACTCACTTCTGCAGAGCATGATGTTCCTCTTCACAGTGGTGCTATTTCTTTATGTGCCAGCTTCTGGCAGTTCAATACCATATGCAGACTCTAAACTTCTCTTGATTTTGTCTGTTGTCTCGTTCAGTTTTGAAGTTACTTTTCTTTGTTTTTGATGAGATGTCAATCCAGCTAAACTAAAACACAGGTTACTATGAACATTACCTATATACAATTACAAACTGTACATATGCATATATTATATAATGTTGAACTGTTTTTAAAGATATTTAATTTACATAGAAATTCCACTGTGTCCGAACATTATCTGTACAATTTCATCTTTTAATAAAATTCTTGATAACACACGTAAAATTCTTAAACAAGATTATTTAGAATCTGTATTTTCAAAAGTTTCTTTTATTAAAGTAACGTTGTTACAAACATTCGATATGTGCACCATTAGTGATTCGCAAAACATCCAATCGATACTCCAAATGTTGCCATGTACGCTGCAGCATATCCACATCAATTCGCTCAGTAGCAGCTGTGATTCTTGCTTTTAAATCATCAATGTCTGTCACCCGCGTACATTTCTAAAAAACTTGTCAAAACGTGGTATGAGAAAAAACTTAATGAGATTCTCTGTAAAATGGGACAACACTGGAATTTCTGCACTTCATGGTTGACTTTTAATAACAGCCAAAAATTGTACAGATAATTCTCGGACACCCGGTGTATATATATATATATATACAGTGGTGGGCACCGTTAACCAAAAAGTTAACT
>JAJOZX010012666.1:5000-15000 GCA_023014485.1 Bathynomus jamesi
AAAACGTGCAGTCATGAGGTTGAAATTCCCTTGGTTTGTTTTTGTTGTTTTTCAAATCTATCAGAAACGTGGTTTTTTAAGGTTCAGATTTCCTTCACACACTACCTGACCTCCAAAAGTGTCACCTACCGTGGGAAAAAAAGGATTAAGTCAGTAAACAACGACCAGATAAGTTCCATTTAATACTTTTTCTTTAACATTTCTTTCATCGGTAGCTTAATTCTATATTAATTTAGTAATAAATTTGTGTTACAAGATCCTGTTTCTGCGTTTCAAGAACGCGGTGGACCTACGTTGTAATTTATTAATTTCCAAACGCTCGTTTTTTTGTTTTTTTCTTTTTGTTTTTTGTTGTTTAATTAAAAGCATGGCACCCCCGTCAAGTACTTGCAGTCGCTGTGAAGGGAAATTTGCTGCTTACGCGTTTACAATGGCTAATAATAATGATCAGTTAGTTTGCAGGTGGTGCTCAAGCATGGAAGTGCTGAGGAACGAATTAGACTGTGAGAGGCAGGCCAGGGTGAGACTTGAAGAAAGCGTGATGCTCCTGACGGCAAAATTAGAATCCCTTGAGACTCCAGTTACGACCCCTCCTGCCTCAGTTTCTAGTAATAATATAAATAGTACTAATAGCCTCTCTCTTCCCCTAGTTCCCAACCCTTCGTTCGAGTGCGAAATGGAGCCCCATTGAGAAAAGCAAAGCCTTGTCTACCAGTAATAACAAGCAATAAGTTTTCTGTTTTAGGGTTCGAAGATACTGATGAACCGGAAATACGACTCGTTGGTGATTCCATTGTTCGAGGGCAGCTCGAGGAATTCTGTGGGAGAAACCCTCGTCGTAGGCGCCGTTACTGCTACCCTGGTGCAAGGGTGGAGGATATAACTAATAATGTTGACCATTTTACAGACAGTACCGCCGAGGACACAACGTATGTTATTCATGTCGGTACTAATAACGTTTTAAATTCTAGATCGGAAGAACTGCTGGCGAGGTACAGGGACTTATAAGAGCGATTAAAGGAGAAAACTAATAAGATTGTTTTAACAGGTATACTTCCTCGAATTATCCAACGAAGCGATTTCTACAGCAAGGCGACCTATATTAACAATAACCTAAAGTCTCTTTGCCAACTGGAAGGAGTGCATTTGGCTAATTTTTGGAACAGTTTCTACGGCAGGAGGGACTTGTTCCTCGAAGATGGACTTCATCTTAATGAAGTTGGAGCTGCGCGTTTAGGAAGACTATTTCATAATACTGTCTCTTCTTTTCAGGCTGCCGTAAGCCGAACGGTCCCAGCGTAAATTCCACAAATTTCCCCCGCGCTCGCGAAGGTGTCGCAATTACAAACAATTTGAAGGTTCTATCCTTAAATGCTCGTAGCCTACGAAATAAAATAAACGAATTTTTTTCTTTAATTGCTTGTAAAGACTATGATTTAATTGCGATAAATGAATCGTGGCTTAGCACTGAAACACGTGACTTTGTAGGGGAGTATCAAATTAAAGGTTATAGACTTTTTGTTAAAAACAGAATAGGTAAGCGAGGAGGCGGTGTTATGTTGTATATCAAAGATAATATTGCGAACGTTATAGAAGTAAAGCACTCAATTCCAGAACCGATAGATTCGACTATAGCAGAACTTAAATTGAACGATTTCAAACTTCTTGTTGCGGTTATATATAGGCCCCCAAATCAAAATGCTGCTACGGACGAAGCGTTATATCGTGAACTAAAGAGAATAATCGGTAGTGAGCAGGCTTTAGCTATGGGTGACTTTAATGGCGCCAACGTGAATTACGATACAATGCAGGGAGACGCGGAAGGTAATCGTTTAGTTAATTTTCTCGAGGATAGCTTTCTTATTCAAAAGGTTGGGGAACCTACGAGGTTGGACAGTATTTTAGATTTAGTAATAACTACGGATGATAGGCTAATTACTGATCTTCAAGTAATAGAACCGTTGAGCAATAGCGATCACAATATGGTAGAGTTTGTCCTCTCAGTAAGTCACTCGAAACCAACTAACTCGACTAAAATTCCTAGCTTCCAGCACGCAGACTTTAGTAAATTTCGAAATAAATTTTCACACGTCAATTGGGGAAAACGTAATGGGGAACTCCAACGCAAAACTAATGTGGGAATCGTTCGTAACGGTATTTAGGACTATAAATGAGGAATGTGTACCGTACAAAATTAAGCGTGCGAAAGTAAACAACAAGCCCTTGTGGTTTACTTCTAGAGTAGGAGACATTATAAGAGTAGAGAGAGGGCTTATAGGCTATACAAGTGCGATAAAGATAATCTGTTGTTACGAAACAACTACATATCTCTAAGGCGTGAAGCTAAAAGTGTAATAAAAAAGTAAAAACACGAATTTGAAATCTCCATAGCTCGTGACGGTAAAGAAAACCCCAAGCGATTCTTTCAATACGTCAATAATAGAAATCCAGTAAAAAGTGTCTTAGGTCCATTAAAAAATGGAAATGGAGATCTAGTCTCTGAAAACAAGGAAGTGGCTACCTTGCTAAACGAATTTTTTACGTCAGTTTTTACTATAGAAGATGTAACGAATATCCCTACGGTCATAGACATAATACCTTTTGATAATGGTAATATTGTCGTTAGTGAAGGGGAAGTAATGCGCTATATTGATAAAATGAAAACGCGTAAATCACCGGGTACGGATTCCATATATCCCATACAACTAAAAGAATTAAAAGATAGCATTGTTGTGCCGCTAACAAAGATTTTTAATACGTCTATTTCTGAGGGGTGCGTACCAGATAATTTCAAGTTAGCAAACGTAAAACATATCTTTAAGAAAGGCGATAAAGGTGCGGTGGGAAATTATAGGCCAATCAGTTTAACGTCTGTTGTAGGTAAGCTACTGGAATCAATAATTAGGGATCGTATAGTCGAACACTTAGAAGTGCATAATCTGGTAAGAAATACGCAGCACGGTTTTAGGCGAAACAAATCTTGCTTAACTAATATTTTAGAATTTTTCCAAAGCGTGGTTGACGTTTACGATAGACATCGTGCGGTTGATGTAGTGTATTTAGATTTTCAAAAAGCGTTTGACACCGTGCCGCACAAAAGACTGATTGAAAAAACTAAGGCTCATGGAATCAGGGGTGTAGTAATAAATTGGCTAGAAGAGTGGTTGCGAGGCAGGAAACAGAGGGTGTCGTTGATGGAGCGGAGTCGTGCTGGGCTAATGTAGCGAGTGGCGTTCCTCAGGGTTCTGTATTGGGCCCCTTGCTTTTTCTTATATATATTAACGATTTAGATGTCGGCCTAGTCAGTACAGTTTCAAAGTTTGCGGATGACACGAAGCTGGGTGGTAGGGCGATTAATGACGAAGATAGAGGTAAAATTCAGGAAGATCTGAATAAAATCGTTGATTGGTCAGTCACATGGCAAATGAGATTTAACGTGGATAAGTGCAAAATTTTGCATATAGGTTCGCGTAACGGTAATTTTGCGTATAGTATGTCAGGGAAAGATTCAACAAGCGGAGAGCAGGAAAAAGATTTAGGAGTTATAGTCACTGGTGATTTAAAAGTAGCGAAACAAAGTACAGCAGCGGTCAATAAGGCGAACAAAGTGTTAGGTTTTATAGCTTGAAATTTTGAGTACAAATCGCGCGATATTATAGTTCCTCTTTATAAATCATTAGTTAGACCCCATTTGGAGTACGCGGTCCAATTTTGGAATCCGCATATGCGCAAAGATATAGACAAAATCGAAAGAGTTCAAAGACGAGCAAGTAAGATGATTCCGTCTCTTAGGTCAAATTCGTACGAGGATAGGCTTAAGGAGTTAAAATTGACTACTCTCGAGACTAGGAGGTTAAGGGGTGATCTAATCCAGGTTTTCAAAATTATGAATGGGTTTGATAACGTAGATAGAGATAGCTTTTTCCAAATATCTCAATATAATAGGACTAGAAATAACGGGCGTAAGTTGACAAGTAGAAGGTTCGAGACAGCAGTTGCGAAAAACTTTTTTACGCATAGAATAGTAAATAGCTGGAATAGTTTGCCGGTAGAAGTAATTAGTAGCACGTCTATAAACATGTTTAAAAATCGATTAGACGCTCATGTTGATAGAAAGGGTATAGTATAAGGTAGTAAAATTAAGGCTTTGTGGGGATAGATCCCACAGCTCAACACAAGTGTTGTGGGATATAGGGAGGCAGCGTCTTGGGTTAGGGGATACTCTCTGTCCTTACATACCCCATTTAAAGAGATTCCTCTGTCTGCCGACCGGTGCCCCCCATAGTACTGTGAGGTATTGAAAAACTCATGATCTTCACTTGCCCCACAAACACCTTTAAATGGGAGACCTATAATGGGTGCACACACATTTCTACATTACTGTACAGTCTTTACAGCCACACCTACACTTTTCCTCGTAGGTGTATATATTGTAATGTATATGGTTGTAAATTTTGACTTGGTCCGCAATCGATATGGACCTTGAATTGATGGATACCGTAATGAAATTGACTGGATTCTTTGGATCTGATATATTTGCATGTCCGTTATAAATAGATATAGAGTGTAACATTTGTGGATAGTAGTCTATTATGACTTGAACCTCTGGATCCAGAGATTCTATCTTTAGTTTTAAATAGATAATTAATTAGTTTTAAATTGATAATTATTTAGTTTCGTAAAAATTGGTCGTTGCCAATTTACCGGCGGTTTTTACATAAATTCTTATGTTCTTGTGGTTCGGAACCCACGTAAAATTGTAGGTTCCCTCCGCCACCACGGAGGACATACACAATACACGATTACGAACACAGTTAGGTAGACCAGCCATGAGTGGATCCTAGGGTCTTTTTATTGGTCTGAAACATTATAACATTATAACATATATATACATATATATATATACATATATATACATATATAATATATATATATATACATATATATATATACATATACATATATATATATACATATATATATATACATATATATATATATGTAAAAAGTGAACAATGAACAATTCCTACACCATCATTATCTGAATTCATTGTCCATTTTTACATAAGAAACCAAAATCACATAACCGAGTTTTGGATAGAATTTCGATTTGTACGTCTTTATTCATTCCTGTATTTTTCCTATTCATCTTTCTAATAATGACTTATACACTATGACGTCACAAAATAACTTTATTCTCTTTACGTTTCCCATTCTGTGTCTCTAATTCGTTCTTGTAAATCTTCCTAACAATGATTTGTACTATACGTAAAAATTCAATAACTATGACTTCACATTTTCCCATCATTTATTTCCCTAAGGACTAAACACTCTATAGAAATCATTATTTATATGTTATGTAGCATAAACATTATTATTGAACCATACTCATTCTTACATTCATGTTCTTTCTTGACCGCTATCCTTTATTAATTTTATTACTTATTCATTCATCTTCCTATTGTCTACTTATGCCCTATCAACTTATCAGTCTATGTTTACTCGTGTCAATCATGAAATGCAAAACTTTCGCAGTTCGTTCGGGAACGCGAAAAAACGTTCTCGTATTATTTTTTCATTTTTATTTTTAATTATATTGACCTCCCGAGGTGAACTCAAAAGAATGCTTAGTAAGATCGAAATTCCGCTCATCACAGCAGAATTCGAGCGCCTCAAAGATCAGATGCCTCCGTCCGCTCTGATTTCAAATTCATAACATTATAACATATTATTTCGTAAATAAATTATCTCGTAAGTGCCATGTACTTTCTATTATATTCTAACATCTTAATTGTATATATATAAGAAACACTGTAAAAACGAAAAGTTATAGTAACTAATTGTAATTAACTGTAATACTTTAAATTAATAATAACTTGTAATGTACTTCAGTGAAACTGTAATTAAATGTAATGATTTAATTTATCATGTAAGAATGTACTTTAAAATGGAAGTGTAATTAAACAACTAGTGAATGTGAATTAATTGGTAATTGTAATCGTAATTGTAATGAACCAAAATTAATATACTCAGTCATGCACTCAAAATTGTGCTTATGTGCTATTACGAAATGATATTGCCGTCAAAAATGTAGAATCGGCGATACTGTTGTTCTTTTTTTATTTATATTTTTTTTAGTTGAAATCTTTCAAAAACATCTGATTATGTGTTTAAAAAGGGGGGAAACTTAACCTTCGATTGTCTCCCCCAAATATTTAGACTATATTATACTGTACTTGTAAAATTACTTTACTTCTGATTAGCACTTCATCGTTGTACTTCAGATTAGCCCTTCTGATTAGCACTTCATCGTTGTACTTCTGATTAGCACTTCATCGTTGCACTTCATCATTGTACTTCAGATTAGCACCTCATTAGGAGGGGGCAGAGGCCCCTTGCCTCCTTAATATATTTTTAGATTCCGGCCTGAGCCATGGTCGAAAGAGGTCGAACCTCTACCCTTGTAAATTCAGAGGAATACCTGTAATTTTTAAGAAGTAAACCACAGTAAAAGAAGTTTTTATCTTTTTCCTTCGAGCCGTGCTCTCTGCAGGAACTCAGTCAGTAAGTCGACAAGTTGTAAAAGAGAAAAGTCGATAATTTTACTATAAGAGAAAAGATCAGAGAATTATAAAAAGAGAAGAATTAATAAGCGAGAGAAAAGAATTAGAAAGAATTATAGAAAAGTATAAAGAAGAAACATCCGTTGCTTGCCTCCGAACCAGAACCCCCCCGTCGAATCCGAACCGACTCAGGGCCATAAAGGGGGGTTAACAACTTGCGACCCTATAGCCAGGATAAACAAAAATTGGCGACCCTGCTATCAAGATGATTTTCAAAAGAATAGTTTTAAGACGAATGATTTTAACCAGAATCATTTTAAGAAGAATGAATTTTCGAAGAAATAATTCAAGAAGAAGAATTATTTTAAGAAAAAGAATTATTCTAAGAAGAATTATTATTTTAAGAAGATGAATTATTTTATGACGAAGAATTTTTTTAAGGAAAATTATTTTTAGAAGAAGAATATTTTAAGAAGATTATTTTAAGAAGAGGATTCTAACAAACTGGAGACCCTTTACCAGGATCTTAACAGATTTTAAGAAGATGTTTAACCAGAAGATGTTTAACAAGAAGATGTTTAACAAGAAGATTTTAACCAGAAGATTTTAACAAGAGGCCACTCTTTGGCCAATAATAGAAATTACCCTGCATCAGGATAAAAAGAAGATTTTAGAAGATTATTTTAAGAAGAGGCCACTCTTTGGCCAAGAATAGAAATTACCCTGCATCAGGATAAAACCATTTGACCGGCGTGTCACGAATTCTAGTTCGTAACATCCACCCTTGACCGGTGTGTCACGACTCCAAGTTCTTCACGCCTAGTTTTCATCCAGGAACAAGTAGCCAACAAGACGTCTTCAGGACACGTCTCAAGGATTTCGCCCGTAGAAATGTTAAGTACATTTTGTTTTTTTAAGTAATTTATAAACACTTGAAAAGTCACTATTATTAACAGTTAATAATGAATATCAAGTTAGAATTTACAAGAAACACAGTGAACATTTCAGACACTAGTGATACATTTTTTTTTAGTGAAACAGTAATTTCACAGAAGTTAAAAGTCAAAAGTTAAAAGTCACAAAAGTTAAAAGTCACAAAAGTTAAAAGTCACAAAAGTTAAAAGTCACAAAAGTTAAAAGTCACGAAAGTTAAAAGTCACAAAAGTTAAGTCAAAAGTTAAAAGTCACAAAAGTTAAAAGTCACAAAAGTTAAAAGTCACAAAAGTTAAAAGTCACAAAAGTTAAAAGTCACAAAAGTTAAAAGTCACAAAAGTTAAAAGTCACAGAGTTAATTGTAACAGAGTTAAAAGTCACAGAGTTAATTGTAACAGAGTTAATTTCAAGAGAGTTATTTTCAAGAGAGTTATTTTCACTGTTATATCAGTATAGAATAATTTTATTTTATGTACCTTCCCGTACATTAGAGTGAAATGTTGTTTCCTTTTTTTTTATTTTCAAATTTTTTTCAATTACTGAATTGAATTGACTTGCAAATTAAGAGAGAGAGTTTACAGAGAGTTTATAGATTTAGAGAGATACTTGAAGCAATTTTGAAGTCATTTTTTTTAAGTCATTTTTTGAAGTCATTTTTTGAAGTCATTTTTTGAAGTCATTTTTTGAAGTCATTTTTTGAAGTCAGAAGGTTGCACCAAGAGGGCCAACCAAACCCCAGAGGTTAAACGTCTCAACTTGATAAAGATCAAGTGCAGTCATTTTCCATTTTTCAGTTAATCTTCACTTGACAAGCGTTCAAGTTAGACAGTTAAGTTTCATTTTCAGTTTCAGAATACTTGATAAGAGGTCAAGTCAGAAGGTTGCGCCAAGACGGGCAACCGCCCCAGAGATTTATAGAAATACTTGATAGAGCTCAAGTCAGAGAGAGATTTATTTCGAAGTCAGAGAGAGATTTATTTCGAAGTCAGAGAGAGATTTATTTCGAAGTCAGAGAGAGATTTATTTCGAAGTCAGAGAGAGATTTATTTCGAAGTCAGAGAGAGATTTATTTCGAAGTCAGAGAGAGATTTATTTCGAAGTCAGAGAGAGATTTATTTCGAAGTCAGAGAGAGATTTATTTCGAAGTCAGAGAGAGATTTATTTCGAAGTCAGAGAGAGATTTATTTCGAAGTCAGAGAGAGATTTATTTCGAAGTCAGAGAGAGATTTATTCGAAGTCAGAGAGATTTATTCGAAGTCAGAGAGATTTATTCGAAGTCAGAGAGATTTATTCGAAGTCAGAGAGATTTATTCGAAGTCAGAGTTAGATTCGAAGTCAGAGTTAGATTCGAAGTCAGAGAGTTTTGTTTTAAGGCAGTCTCTGTTAGTTTCAAATACCCATTCATTTCAATGCAGTCAATTGAATTCAACGTTTTTGTTGTTGTTCAAGAGAATTTAATTCAACCTTTTTTTTGTGTAAAAGAGAATTAAATTCAACCTGAATTGACCCGTTTGTGTCTTTAGTTAATCTTTTTTTTTTGTGTTTGTGAGAAGAAAATTGACCTATCTGTCTTTTCTTTTCATGCCATTGTTACGTATATAGATATATAGTTATGTAATTCATTAATTGTAACAAAACCGTTTTTACAAAGGTTGTAACGATTTTGGTAATTATTATAATGTATATGAGGAACATGCCGTCCCTCCGTTTGTTCAACTTTTTTTTAGTTTTTGTTCTAAGTAGTGTGACAAGCAATCTTTTTTTAAAAAAAAAAAAGAAGCAAAGTGCTCACGAAAAACTTATTGTCAATTTCAGACTTATATCCCCCACTTAGTCACTCAATTCCCCCGAATGTAGTACTCCAAACTTTGTTTTTTATTTTTTTTTTAATTTTAACACCCCAACCCCAGTTGAACCCAGTGTCGACCAAAACCGTTTTACAAAAGTTTTTAACGAATTTTACAATTATTTTGATTATATGATGACAGAAAGAGCGTAACAATTAATCGATCATGTACCTAATTTATCCTGCTCTGTACGATCGGGAAATTTACCCGTATGACCGCACATACCCTAAATTTCAGTCATTTAATTTTTAATAAAACTTCTACGCAATAAAACAGATGTATTTGTCTATATGCAAACAAGTCTTCAGATTAAAAAAATCAAATAATTCAAATTCTATCAACATTCAACGAAAAAGTATGATTTTTCTACTTAACAAGCAAAAATTATTAAAACGTTTTTAATATTTTTTTTTATTATATAAAAATAATTTTTAATGAAAAATTTACCTGTAATTAGATTTTATAATAATTGACCTTGAGCTTAAAGGATTTTGTAATAATAATAATGATAATAATAATAATAATAATAATAAAAATAAACAAATACACATTTGACCACAGGTCTATACATCATCCATTACGTAATTCTATTTTTACCTACACTAGTCAATCAAAATTAGCTTATAGATTGTACGATTTATATTTTTCCCTATTTCC